>JAVJIF010014762.1:0-79725 GCA_038442645.1 Agave tequilana
ACAAGTATGAATAGTATAAATGGAGGCTCAGAGTCTTAACAGGAAAACTCTAGAGCCGAACAATGGACCTGGAACTACAGCTATCTGACTGCTTCCCAGAAGTAACTTGTTCCTCAGCAAGAAGAATCTTCTAGTTCCAAGCTCCAGGACTGGACATAAGAATCCAGGGGAGTCAGTGAAACTCCCCAGGCGAGTGGTGATACAAATGCCAGATGGCAGGCAGGGATAAGTACAAGTGACTGTGGAAAAGAATATAAGTGGAAAGACAGGACATGAACATGTAATTTATCGAAAAACCGAAAATCCGAGTAAAATCGGTTACAAGCAAACTGATTGTATAAGCTTAGGTCACGGCTCCATGAGACTAGTACATCGAAGGAATAATCCAAACAGGAAACCCTCATCTATATACCTTATCTCATATCACCGTAATCCAAGCACATACAACCCGAGTTACAAAGTGGTCATAACAGAAACACATAACCGACATAACAAGAGTACCTAACGGGAGTCATAACAGGAATCATAACAGAGTCATCAGCAGGAATCATAACATGCGTAACAGGAGTCATAACAGGAATCCATAACGGGCATAACAGGATCATAACAGGCATAAGAGGAGTCTTTTATTATTATTATTACTCGTCTGACTCATATATCTAGGTATGTGTCCTGGTGTACATCCAAACACATACATCCATATATAAGCAAGGCGAGGTTCGTTATTGGAAGCTGATGGAGAACTGATAGCTCCTCTTATAGTAGTTCCCGTACACCCGGGACCAGCTTGAGGGCCTTAAATCCCTCTAACACGCATCTTCTGAGGGCCTTAAATCCCTCTAACACGAATCGTCAGTTCAGGTAATCCACTACTATAAGCAAGGCATCATTCCGGCATCCATCACTTCCTCCCATTCCCCATACAAGTTGTCCTTTTTATGGCTTATTAATATTATCAGATTACGGGAATGAGTAGGATCATAACTTGTCATAACAGGTATCATAACGGAATCATAACAGGAGTCAGGCATAACTAGTGTACATAACAAGAGATCTGGTACTACATTCCCTTAACGTGATAATCACAAGGTCAAGTATATCATGCTTGGTGTCAAGAGATAGCATGACAAGAGGTGATATTCATCAAGTAACAAGATATGAAAGTAAGAATATAACACATGCACCAAAGATAAGATCCAAATGCAATAAAGTAATTAACCATGACAATCAGCCAGAGTTAGTCGACTAGGGTGAAATGGGTAGTCGACTAATAAAGGTATTAGTCGACTATAGAAAAGGACCAAGTCGACTATAAGGACTGCGTCTCACAAAGTCGCGTCTTTCAGAAAAGAGTTAGTCGACTATGAAAATGGGGTAGTCGACTTATAAAAGACTGCGTTTCAGAGAACTGCGTTTCACAGGAAAAGTTAGTCGACTAGGAATATGGGGTAGTCGACTAATGAAATCTGCGTTTCAGAAAAAGGGTGCGTTTCAAAGGAGTTAGTCGACTAGGGTCAAGGGAGTAGTCGACTAATAAGGGTTTCAAGCCGAATGATAGGCAGGTCAAGTCGACTAATCGTCTGAAAACAGAGTGCAGAACAGATTTTGATGGTTTGTGTTTGATGACTAAATTACAACACAAATATGCAATATTTTGTCCAAGTCTTGGCGAGTAGAAACTCGCCTAAAAACGTTCTTATGCGTCCAACGTTCCGGGAGAGTTCTTGTTCAACTTATCACCAAAACGACCGCCGGAATAATCGCAAGCGATTACCGGAAAGTCTACGGCGATGTCGACAACTAAGAAAACCCGGCCCCAATCCTAAAAAAGGGGGGAACCGGCCTTAGTGTCTTGACAACAAAGAAGAGCACGGCCCCAATCCAAAAGGAGTGACCGGCCTTCACCAAGTGATGGAGGAGAAATTTGGAGGAGGTTAAGGCTTTTGGTGGAGTGAAGTAAAAATGAATTAGAAATGAGAAGGAAGTGTTTATATAGCTTTTGAATTTGTGAAGGAGGTGCCAATAATGTAGAAGAGAGGGGGGTTTTTGTAAATAAAAGGGTGAGGTGTTTCTCTTGGCCAATCATGGCCGGCCATGGAAGAGAGAGAGAGAGAGAGATATTAATGGTGGAAGTTGGTGGAAGTGTGTAGAAAATGTTGGAAAATTGGAGAAACTTGTGGCTTGTGGAGGAAGGAAAGGATTTAAAGAAAAAGAAAAAAGAAAAGAAATTAAAAGGGAAGATATTTTCTTGGACTCAAAAGTGAAACTGTTGAAAAAGACTGATTCCCGGGTTTGAGTCGTGGATGCGGAAAACATTTCGAAAAATACCGAAATCGTCCCGAAATCAAGTATCTCGGAACGACTCGCAAAATTTACCAAAAATCAAGAATAATATTCTAAGACTCATGGTGAAATTCGTTGAAGAAATAATTTATCGTTTTGAAATTAAAAATCCCAGATACTGGTCGATACCGACTCCGGTGGAATTTTCATAAATTCATAAAATCCTCAGAAAAGTATTTAGGTAAAAAATATGATTCTAAGAGGAAATGTCTAAAGACTCTTCGAGAAATTCCAATCTGTCTATAAATTAAAAATCCGGGAATCGATCAGTGGTACTGGTCGACACCGGTTTTGAAGATTTTCAATTTAATTTCGAGAAAATTCTAGAAAATCTTAGAAAATATAAAATATTAGAAAATAATATTTAAAACTAAAATTGGTCAAATACAAGAAGTAAATCGAAAAATACGATCGAAAAACTGAATACGCAACTAAGTACGTATTCCGGGAACGGGGTATTACAGTGTTGTACTTTGTATCAGTCTGTGTGATTGTACGGGTATGAGTGTGTTGTTTTCTGTGGATATGTCATAACTTGTATCGGACTGATGTATTGTAATACTTGTAATAGTGTAGATGACATTATACTTATGCATGTATGGTACTGACGCTTGGGTAGGTACTCCACAGCCTCCGGGTTTAACCGCTCTGTGGTTCTATATTAGCTTTCGGGCTTAAATCCTTAAGCCGTGTTACTGTGTAATTAGCCTATTGGACACCTCATCAGACACGGCTTACTACGCTCCCGCTTTTCTCAAATCCTTGGGTTTTAATAACTATACATGTATCTGCGAGCCGAGCTTAATTGCATAGCCTCGTCAGACATGATCTAACTATACACCTGTTTGCTCAGCCTTCGGGCTTAACCTCTCCAAGGTTTCTTAAAGTCCTTTGGACTTTTTAGTCACACCTGAAAAGGCAGCTTAGCGCTCAACGTTTTACCACTAAACACGCTTAGGTAAAACTCTGCCGGATTTTAGACTCGCATCTTAAGCCGAGTTATTCCTAAGTTCCATCGAGCGTTTTAGTGATTAAACTCAATTCGCTGATCTTGTCCCCATCACTGCTTAGCTATGATTGGATGTTCGCTTGATTGCTAACTTCCTGCATTGACAGTTAATATATGCTATTGCTTGTAATGCTTTCACTTGATGTGATTAACCCTTGACATGTTAGCACTTGACACCTGACCTCTGAGTGTTATCACCTGACTCCTGCATGCTATCACCTGCCATCCAATATGATATACCTGACTTATAATTATCACTTTACGGGAATGTTAACCTGATCTCCTGATAGTACTCTTGTACACCTAATACTCCTGACATGCTCCTTCACATTTCTGTAATCTGATAATTATCTAATAAATTATAAAAAGGATAACTTACACTGGGTTGGGAAAACTGATGAGTACCGATATAGTTCCAATGTTTATTATGGTCTTAAAGTGTCGCGCGGCCATAATCCTGGGATCCTACTTGGAGGCCACCAAGTGTTTCCATGGGGTATACTAGTACCCCTACTCCCCTGATCTCCTTTCGGGTATGCACAAACCCTAGGCCTATTTCTATGCGATCTCTGATACCCTACTCCTGCTCGGGCATACAATAAGTCCTTGTACCTAGCGGTACATTTTGCTTCAGCGCTAGATACTCCTGGACCATTGTCTCGATCATATATGGGACTCATTCTAAACATGATACGTCGAAATCTATCAGTTTCCAAATAACTGGTTTTATAAGTTGTAAGTGGAGGTATGTGAAATGGGACACAATTTAAACCTACAACTTAGACGGCCACAATTATACTAAGATGCTAATATACAAATGTTGTGTTGTTTTGCAACTCGGGTTGTATGCGCTCGGATTACGGTGACATGGGATAAAGGTATATATATAAGAGTTTTCTTATTTAGATTATTCCTTCGACATGCTAGTCTCATGACACCGTGACCTAAGCTTGTACGATTGGTTTTGCTCGTATTCGGCTTTATTCGATTTTATCAGTTTTATATTAGTTTAAGACATAATGAGTGTTGCCTTATCTGTTTTACTTACCGCCTCCTTACCTGCTCTTGTATGCCTATGCTCACGACACGGTTTTTAATTACATGCTTATTATTCGAATTTATTGATACACGTGTGCTTGTCCCTGCACGCCACTTGGCACTCATCTTATCATTCGTTAGATAGCTTTTTGAGTCCCCTGGAACTTCATATCCAGAGCTTGGACAGACGTGGATCTTTCTGCTGAGGATCAAGCTTACTTTTGTGGAGCAGGCAGACCAGTTGTGGCTCCAGTCCGCTCTTTTGCCTCCTCTTAGTTGACTCGTGGCATCTCCTTGTAGCTCGTGAGCAACTTTTATAATGTTCATATTGTAAATCTTGTTTTTGTATTTCCTGGTAATGTAATATTACTGTAAAATTAGATCACACTCTGTGATAACTATGTACTTGTACTGTTGTATTAGAATGTATATTACTCTCATGCTTCTGCACTCTGATTCTTGCATGTACTGGTGCTTAGCGTATATATGTAAGGGTATTTTTGATCTACGTATATACATCGCAGTAACGTCTCCGTACCCGCGGGATCCGAACGTTACAAGGTGGTATTAGAGCCTAAGCTCTCACTCCTTCAGTACGTCCAGATGAAAAATTAATGGAGGATTAATTTGCAACTGGGAGTGTATGAGTCATAACTATACATTCTAATTGCAAGCGTGATGTTATCTATTTCTTCCTTCCTATCCATTTCTTGAATCCTAAGACCCTTCTATCTTTTACTTTCCAGCTTCTTCCAGTTACCCCTTCAACCAACTCAGATATGGAAAGACGGGGAATGTGTAGTGGTCTCAGCGGAGAGAATGATAATATGATGAGGGTACTTCAAGGGATGATGCAGAGCCAACAGCAGAAAAGCTTCTACGTCAAGGACTATTGGTTGCACCCCGAGAGTAGAGGCCAGGTAACATGTCAGATTTCAGGAGACTACAGCCGGCGATCTTTTCAGGTATAGAAAAGCCCATGGATGCATAATAGTGGTTGATAGACACGGAAGATCTTCTGAATGCCGCCAGAATTTCAGATGAAAATCAGGCAGAAGTGGTCAATATACAACTAAAAGATGTGGCTAGAACCTTGTGGCTAGCTGAAGAGGAGAGGCTGGAGAAGCCCATCACTTGAGACCTGTTCTCGAAGGTCTTCTACGAGAGATTCTTTCCCGTAACAGCTCAGAAGAAAATAGAACAATTTATCCGGCTATAACATCGGAACAGGTCTGTGAATGAATATGCAGCTGAATTCTTAAGGCTCAGCAGGTTTGCACCTTACATGGTGACAGACGAAGAGAAACGGGCTAACAGATTTCAGTAAGGGCTGAAGATAGAAATTCAATGTTTCTTATTTCTCAACAGCTGAAGATGTACTCTCAGGTTCTCTCCATTGCCCGTGATGTTTCTTATTCCTTGAACATTCCTTCGCCGACACTATCTTAGCATGATATCACGATCTCATTTTATATCGATGAAATTTGCATTATTTCCATATCCGCCTCGCTTCACGCGAAAGAGGCACCTCATGAGTATTGGACTCCATCATGTGTATATTAAAGAGAAACAGAGGCTCGAAGTCTACCTTGTTATACACAAAGAGACTCATGTAAATCGCATTCAGTAAATGCTCTGTCTCGATTGAAATCCATCTTTCTAACAGATGATTTGTCCTATGTTCTACATCCATCGTTGTTCTCTTCTTAAGCAGCTGTTCTCTCCATCCTCTGATATCTCCTCCTAATCATTCATATTCGTCCGAATGTTTTATCCATTGTGAATTTGCGAGTGGTGTTAAAAACAATTATGTTTAGAATTTATTTTTAGCACTTTAGTAGTGACAAAATTAATATTTTTTTATATGGTTAAATAAACCCTCAATGTCATAGCATCGTGAGTTTGAGGGAGTATTAAAGTAATAATTATTAGTGCATAACACAAGAAAAGGTATTCTTATAATCTTGTGTTTATTTATTATTATATAAAAGAGAAGTTAATCTCCATTTAGAGAAAATCGCCAGGCCTCTATTTTCTCCAAAACCTAACAATTTGGATTCTTCAATGGTACAAAAGTGTAAAATATAATTTGAATCTATGTGATCCAAAAAGAAAACTTCTATTGGAATCTTGAGTCTACTATATTTAAATACTTATTCATCTTTTTTTTTGGGTTCCACGTGAGACTAAACTACTCTTTTTATCTCTTATCATATTCCTTTTTATCTGTTCAGGTGGCTTCGAATAATAAAAATGCAGTATAAAATATGTATGTGTATAATACAATTTGAAACAAAAACATGAACAAAAAAAATTCAGATTCGTATACATTCAAGTATTATTCATAAATCAGTTGAAAGTAGGAATGGAAAGTTCAGTAGACATCAAAAAAATTTAGTAAGATTCAAGAATATTATAATTAAAATTTAGATAATATAACCAAATAAAATCAAGATTCACTAGAAATATAAATTCATAATAAAAATAGAGAGTTTTAAAATTTTTACTATAACTAAAAGCAACTCAAAATTTATTTGAAAATAAATCTTACTCAAGTCACAAGAGAATTGATCTCTCTGTTTCTTCTAACTATGAGTACTGTACGACAACGTTATACGTGTGTGAATTAATCGTGTGTATAAATAAAAATGAGTATTATAGAAAATCATTGGAAATAGACGTGTACGGGAATGATAAATTCGTACAGTACATGAATGATGCGTGAATTATACATGACCAACAGAGTTCGAGACACCACATGAATGATGCGTGAATTATACATGACCAACAGAGTTCGAGACACCAAATCCCAACAATCTCCATATTGGTATTAATATTTTGGGAGAGATTTGAGAATTAAAATATTGTCAATTATTCCTCTTATATCTTATTTCTTTTTATTAAGCACATAGTGGACATCATGTTTAAATTTGGATAAGCATTAATTTGAATATTGACTTTTTATTATCATATCTATATGTCTTGTACTTAGAGATAAATCACAAATGCCTTATACAACATATAACATAATATCTTAAACTAAATAATTTGATAATATTAATAAACACAATATATAGACATCTTTTATTATTAATCTTTTATTGATTTCTTAACGTGCATAGCACATGCCCAGTATACTAGTTTGATAAAAGTGTTAAATATAATTAGAATCTATGTGATCCAAAGGAGGAAACTTCTACTGGAGTCCTGAATATATCCTGGTTTTAAGTACTTATTCATCTTTCTTTTGGTGCCATGTGAGAGTAAATCATTTTTATCTGTTATCTTATTTCTCTTTATCTGTTCAAGTGATTCGAGACGTCAGATCTCAATAATTTCTTTGTTGGCTCGATTCAATCATAACAATCTCCATCTTAGCTCGAACCCAATTGAACCCCAACCCCCACCCCCCACCGCAAAAAAAAAAAAAAAAAATCCTACTATAAACTCGACCTTTAACATCAATTTGGGTAACCCTTTCCCTTTTCGGCTCTAGTTCCTGAATTTTATAATTCATCCCACAATCAAAGGTCCTTATCAATATTCTGGTCCCATTTTTTTGCGTGAAACCACTACAAATCCTCATGCATCCTTGTCTAGTTGCTATGAATCAAAATTCTATTTCTTCATATTCATCCACAAAAGTTTTGAGTTAATCAACACCCTAATCTCTATTATTTTCACTCCTAGCATCTTTTAAGTTTCTTCTGTAAGAGTTGGAATATTTCTTTTATCAAATGTTGGAGTTGGATTAGAATTAGAATTGCTCGGGCTTGATAGATTTGAGAAACCTTTTTGTCTCAATATCCACTCCAAGAATTAAATTCCTAGTTTGAGTGAGACTGGAGACTTTCCCTCAACAAAAGCATGAGTTTAGCGCCCCTTGCTGCTTATATTGTCCTACTCATTGTTCGCATTGATCGAGCGCCATGGATCTTCTTGATTCCAACCCCATGAACTTCTATGGATCTTCCAGAACTTATTCCGTCTCCGAGTTCCCTCCCTTCAAAGGAAGCCTCCACTCAGAGTTATCGACCACCACCACCACCATCGATGGCAACAACACACCGATGTTTGAGTTCGACATGAATGTTGTAGCAGTGAGCTTCTAATACAAAGATGTCAAGTATGAATAGAGATAAAAAAAAATAGAAAATATAGTTAATATAGACAAAAGAACAACGCACAAATATTTAACGTGATTCAGACAGTGTGACCTAAGCCCACGTGAGAAGAAAGCAAGAGGAATTCATTAATCAAAATGGGAGAATATAAGAGATTGTAACACTAATCCCACTCTCCAACATACCACCCAATTACACTAGGCTTTAACAAGTGGGAGAGAAGATGAGCGGAGGAAGGGAGAAAACAAACAAGTTTGAACTCTTCTCTCCACTTCACTTCATTTGCATGCTTCATCTCATACAAATCCAAGCTTATTTGTAGGCAAAAATGGCAGCCCAAAAGCTTCCCTTTTACACTCTATAAATGAGATACTCATGGGGACCATATTGTAGTTGAAATAGTTGAGTTGCAATGTGCAAACCCATTAAAACCTATGTCTCCCTCTCTTCTTTGCTCAGCTGAAATACTTGACCAAATAAGTGTGGCTGAACAAATGTGACAGAGACTAACCTGTTTGGTTAAGGGTGGAAGTGAGGAAGTGAGGAATTGAGGAAGTGGTAATATTTCCCTTTAGAACTTGGGAATTGGTTAGTAAGTTTTCTGGTGTTTGGATGTTGTTGGAAAGTGTGATTTGGAAAATGTTTTGTCTTTTCCGGTGTTTTGATGGTAATGTGAAAGGGAAGTGGAAAAGTTAACCGTAAAATAATATTAAAATAAAATTAATTAAGAAAAAAAAAAATGGACTGTAATTAGAATGCAAGTGAAATTTATATGATCAAAAAATTAACTGTTTTGTGCTACAACTTATTACAAATGAGATTTACATGACCACAAAATTAACTGTAGCACTCTGAAAATGAGGAAATGGTTGTGTAAAAGAAAAGAGAAAAGGAAAAGGGGTTTTCTTATTTTTCTTTTCCGGTGTTTGGATAGATAGGGAAGTGAGCAATTATACTTCCCTATTTCCTTACTTCCGTCCACTTCCTTGCAACCAAACAGCCCAGTTAGGCTTCAAAGTATGAGCTATGAAGGACGGCATGTAAGGTGACTGAACCATGATATGTCCACACTGTGTATCAGTTAGTTCAACAAATCTCCACTTTAACTTGACTACACAGTAAATTTCTTCACCTTAGCTCAAATTTGATCGAACCTTCTTTGAATCCTTATTGTTTTCTCTGCAAAGCCCTGGTGGGCTTAACCTCCACCATATTTAACACCGAGCGATTCGAGACAATGCCCAAATTTGTGCAATGATACGAATTTTGTCATCATATTTGATTATCTGCAGTGTTAATTTTAATGACTTTAATTTCTCGAATGAAATGATATCTGATATGGATGTGATTGGTTCTCTCCTGATACATCTTGTGCTTCATAAGATGTATAACACTCTAGCTGTCATAAAAAACCGTAGTAACTCATTGGTGTAAATAGAGATCTTCAACAAACCTCTTAATCAAATAACTTCGATCATTGTATCTGCAGTAGACAAAATAACTGTCAAATGTAAAGTCGCTTTCCAACTAATAACACAATCTGAAGGAGCGAAAATATAGCCTTTTAGGAAGACATCAGGATTGGGAAAAGAATTACTCAAAAGATTAAAACCAGCTAGATGAGTATTCAAACCATGCTTAATTCATTATTGTGAAAATTAACAGAAAAATAAAAAGGATCTCTTTTCCTATTAGAAATGTATAACCTCCATGTACAATAATTTTGTACAAGAGTCGAGAGCATGGCAGGCAGCTGTGCCAAATCATTCAAGACAGTCAACAGGTTTTTAGAACAGGATTCCATACTTTTATCCACTTGATTCACATAATAACATACAACGAAATTGTGCATACATTTGCTGAAAATGGGGGCTCATCTCTTTCATTGTTTCTGTAACTGAATTCATTATAGATCGCATACATAAGAGACGTTGGTCTTACAATATATTTCATCTTCAATTTATGGTAAGGAACAATCAACATAATTTTCATCGCAGATGTTGATTCTCCTTTGTGAAGAAACATGTACGTGAGAAGAAAAGAGTAGATCAGAGATTCTAGCTGGCATACTGCTTCTCGAGAAGACCAGCACAGAACGTCAAGTCAAAACGCACTTCAGGAGGGTCTCCAATGCAATCAAAGACCGCATCGGCTGTCAAGAAGTCCTCTTCAGCAGTGTAGCTGTGATGAAACCATAAGCATCGAGATATGAGACATATTTGAAGATCAAAAACTGAAAATTTCACGAGTGCTTTTAAAAGGTTATTATTTAAATATCTGATGGAATTGTCTTCAGTAAGTCTTTTAGATCAATAGAAGGTTTTGTGGCATGTGCATTGAGCTTGTTCTTGCTGAATTTGCTATATAATCATCCTTTACTTTTTCTGTAACTTTGTGTTTAGTCGTATGCAAAATGGTCTGTGATTTTAATCACTTACAACAGTATTTCTCTAACACAGTTGTTAAATTTAAAAAAGTGCGGAAGGTAAATTGAATAACTTACTAAGTTAGTTGAAACATGCCTGCTAGATATAAAAATGTGTCCTTTGATTCTCATTATAATTCCAGAGTATTACTGCTGTAGCAGAGACTTCGAATACCAATTTCATCAACTAGCTTTTGGGACGTCCAATGTGCATGTGTACATACCATTAGATAAAGAAATTATCTAATTCACAGCATTTCATTTAATACTATTACTATTTTATTAGTTTTAAATTTTGGAAAGTGGTAAAAGAAAAAAGTTCATCGAGGAAAACATCAACTATTCTATTAATTAAAAAGTGAGACTTACTTTACAACCTTTCTAATTAAAAGTTTGACTGATTTTATTTTATTCTTTTTTCTAACCTTTCTAGTTGAAGAAGCAGGCCCTTCCACTTTTTCTAAGGAGAAGAACATGTTCATAGCACACGCAACGGTCCATGGCCCCTTTCTCTAGTTATAAATAGTGGAGATTTATAACTTAAGAATTACTCATCATGGCACTTAAGATACTTTATTATCACCCTATTGCAATATGCTACCACACCCTATGCGTACATTAAAAAGCACTATAACTTCAAAAATAATACAAAATAAATAAATAAAAAGGAGGCAGACGAGAAAAAATCTCTGAAATCATATAAAAGCCCAACAACATGAAAACTTGTTTTAGAGACGTGTGTCAACCGATGTCTTCAGAAATTATGCTTAAGTTATCTTTGTGTTTATGCTTAGTATTGCGTGAAAAAGCTGTCTTCTGTAAGCAAGAAGAATCTATGACTTTTTTCTCGAATTGATTGAGAGCATATGAGAAATCCTAAAACCTATCTTTCTTGAAAGCTCCAAGTGGTAATATATGCAGTCTTTAATGAAACAATGAAGTTGCTTGTTTCACAAACACCATAGATATCACGTCTATGCTCAGAAATCACATAAGGCTTGTAGCAGAATCTAAACAAAAGAAAGTTAAGCTCACCTGCTCTTTGTTACGATGCATTTCATTCCAGCAGCTTTGGCTGCTGCAAGTCCAATTGCACTATCTTCAACCACAACACAGCTGAAAGTAAAGGAAACAAAGTGGCCTAAGTACAATATCAAATCAGTAATATCATAGCCAAAAAAGAAGCGCATATAAAAACTAATAATGGTCTTCTAGTAACTCTGTAAAGGATTAAGAAACAATAGTAAACATGAAGAATGCAAAGCATGTAAAGGTCTTTCATGCGAGCAAGATTGCAAACACTAAATACAAACAATTGAGAGATTGATATAATACAGGATCGCAATCACCTTCGAATACAAATAAAAAAAGAAAAACCAGGGTTTTGCAAGAAATAAAATAAAAAGAGAGATTAGGGTTGGAGAAAGAATCAGATAACTTTGGGCTTCGCACCCCTTATGCGGGCTTCACACCCCTTATACTACGGGCTTCACACCCAATTTCAAGAACCCAAGAGCTCTGAAATTTTAACTGAAAAAGTTTTAATTATTCATTGTCTGCTTATCCATTGAGTTGAGCCTCTTTATATAGGCTCTTACAAAGTGAACTTCCCCATCACAACTGATGTGGGACTAAGTTTTATAATAAAAGAAAAGGCTAAACTTAAAAATAGACTAAGGCATAAAAGATAACCAGTACTGTGTGATGTCCCCGTCATTTCCCCTAGGGTGGGAGAGAGACCCTGTCGAGTGAGGACAACTCTCATGAAGCATCTTAATCGGGTCATGGTGGTGGCCGTGACAGTGGCACTAATGCATCACATCGAGATCAAGGTGGTGAGGTGGAACTGGTCTCCGTGTCGGATCGATAAAAGATGACAATTTGATCAAGACACCAATAGCGGACTGAGGCACGTCGTCCATGATGAAAACTGATCAGAGTGCACTTTGCACCATAAGTGCCCTGATCTCTTGTGAACCTGACTCCTGTAGACATATCTGCAATGGGTCGTACACATCAGGCGATCTCAAGAAAAATGATACCCTCATAGCTGCCAACGGTGGTACTAGTTTCAAAGTAGGCTCCGCTGAAAGATCTACAAGGGTCTCAACAGAGAGACCTTCAACTTCTATAGGATGTAGGGAAACCTCTTCTTGTTGTGACACCGACTCAGCAATAACTTCTGGTCTTAGCTTTGACTTATCATAAACTTCTGGCTTTAGTTCTAGATTGTCATCAATTTCTGGCTCTGGTTCTGGAATGTCAATAGCCTTTATCACCTTGCTTTCTAGCATATTAACCATGCCAGTGAGAATCTCCTTACATTCAGTGACCAAATCGCTGAATTGTGGCCTCTCGAGGTGTGGAGCATACCGAGCATGAAGAAGTTCTTGTAGGATAAGCCAATATTGACAGTCGATATGATTATCTTCCCACCACCAATAAGCTTCTCCAGCTAACTTCATTTGGGCGTAATGACACTTCTGCGCAGGTGTCAAGGAGAAATACCTGAAGAAATTCTCAAGATGATTTTCCCACTTTTCATACCCATCTTGATCATAAAAACCCCGAAAATATGGGAGAGCTGCATACATGTCCCTTTCAACCTCCTTTTCATCCCCATCAGTATAAATGTATTTTCCACAAAAGTAAAATCACATGAATAAAACTCAATGCATAAAGATCAGAGATTACCCAATAAATCGATAGCTCGAATTGGACTCAAATTGGGCTGAAGATGTGCCAGAACACTGATTCTCTGCTGCTGGGACAGTACTGGTGCCAAATACGAGCTCGTGGAGGTCAGATATGCTGCTCAAGTGCTATGAAATCTTTGTAATGGCTCTGGGGCTCAGTCACGAACCCAACGCTTCGAACAGAGCTCAAACGGACTCCGAATGGGCGAGAAACAGACTCCGGACTGTTCGGAATTGGAGAGAGGCGGTACTGTTCACTGTGAACAGTAACCGGATGAACAGTAATTACTGTTCACGTTGAACAGTAATTACTGTTCATGGTGAACAGTAATTTTTTAAAAAACTCCTCTTTTTTTGTTTTTTCTCTTTTTTCTATTTTTTTTCCTTTTTTCTGTTTTTCTGTTTTTTTTCGCAACGTAAATCTAGATCAAGATTTAGATCTAGATCTATCAGTAATCTTTTTTTTCTTTCTTCAAAGTAGATCTAGATCTAGGATTTTTGGAAGAGAAGAAATTCGAAGAGGATTGGGACTAAAGCTCTGATATCAAATTGATGTAATGCAGGATCGCAATCACCTTTGAATACAAATAAAAAAAGAAAAACTTGGGTTTTGCAAGAAATAAAATAAAAAGAGAGATTAGGGTTGGAGAAAAAACCAGATAACTTTGGGCTTCGCACCCCTTACGCAGGCTTCACACCACTTACACCACGGGCTTCGCACCCCTTACGCGGGCTTCACACCACTTACATCACGGGCTTCACACCCATTTCAAGAACCCAAGAGCTCTGAAATTTTAACTGAAAAAGTTTTAATTATTCATTGTCTGCTTATTCATTGAGTTGAGCCTCTTTATATAGGCTCTTACAAAGTGAACTTCTCCATCACAACCGATGTAGGACTAAGTTTTATAATAAAAGAAAAGGCTAAACTTAAAAATAAACTAAGTCATAAAAGATAATCAGTACTGGTGTGATGTCCCCATCAGAGATGTAACAAAAAATAAGACTACAATTTGTTTTGTTTGCTTCTTTACATTCATGTAAAAACACAAAGTTCTTCTTAATCCTATAACTTGTATACCTATCATATGTTATTTGGAAAATGGCATTCCTTGCCACATTTTCAGTTTTAACTTTCTTTTCTTTTACCCCTCCCTGACATGGGATGAACTCCATGAATCGGTAGTACCATGGAAGATTCACCGAATTAAAAATTTATGGTGTTTCCAGGTACAAATCCGTAACAAAATCATTAGTTGACATTAGGCTGCACAATATTATGTTTTGATATTAGTCCCTCACAATATTGGTCCCACTTGTTATAAGTTCCCGGTATGTTTGGCCTTTGACAGAAGTACCCTCATCTTCATGCTTTAGCCAACGGACCTTTTCTCGTCTCCTTTCTTTGAAAACCAAACCCACCTTATGAGCCCCCCAAACTTCCACCTTGCTTTCTTCCTCTCCTCTCTTCCTTTCCCGTTCTAATTTTTCACCTAGATGATGCTTGGCCTTCTCTTTACTTCATATAAGCATAAAGATCCATTCTGCATCCTATTGCCTCAACACACTATTCACCTTTGCTTCTCTCCTTATCCATGTTTTTAGGCATGCCCCTTTCCTTAATGGGTTCAACTCACCTCACTCCGAGTCTATGCCTTGTATTCTCTTTCTACTTCAAGCTAAATATCATGTACTGGTATCTGTGTTCTTGATTTTCATATCAACAGTTCTGATATGGGGTAACCATTTAAAATTTTAGAGAAGTATAGGAAATGATGAAAGAATTCATGTAGCTGACCCAAAAGATAGGATAAATGCTTTGTTGTTGTTGTTGTTGTTGTTGATCTGATGAAAAAAATAGAGACTCAGACATTAGGAGCATAAAGGAAGGAATTCATTAAGTGTTTCCAAGTTTATGCAAATAATTTCTTTAATTCTAGTGCTCCATGGCAATTCCATATTTTATTCAATGAATAGTTGGTGCTTGTCATAGATATAGCTCTCCTATAGCAGGATCCGTGCGTTGGTCTACCTATCGTGGTTCTAAGTCATGTCTGCTTGAGGTGTCGTTGAAGGAGTAAATGATTCTTTATTCAATTCTAGCGATTCTGTGAGTAATAGGCACACATCCTCATCTTATGCAAAGTTAGATGTATTCCCAAGTCCCAACTCTTCAATTTCAGGCTCTAGCAAATAATAATGGAAGGGGGATTCATGCATTGATTCGATAACACACCCTAGTCGGTGGCAAAACCTTCAGCTTTTAGCTTTGTATGTGTTATTTACCAAGTTCGGCATTATAGTGGTCAAAATCTGACCCTCACAAGATCATGACATGTGTCCTAGCAACCAGAAGCCTCCGTCACTTCGGGGTCATTCTTGAAGCTGCTCTCGCCCCGAGGACACTTCCACCCAGGTAGCTCTGATGCTCCCAGTCATACCAGAATCCACCTTTTTTTGGAGACTTCAGAATATCTCGATAACAGATCATCTCTAATCTCCTCCTTCAGTTACACTAGTCTTCAGTTAACTATGACAACAAATCATCTTGATCTTCGCCTTCAGTTATGTAACCTGATCTCTTTCCACTTTCATAATGTGAAACACACGGCAGCTTGGGAAATTATGAACTGAGACGGAATTCCCTGCATGCAATCAACAATCAAGCACCAACAATTACAGCTGTTATAACAAATCTATACGTCCAGATCATGTTGTTACAGGATCATGCCCGTACCATCCGCTCCATGCACACAGATTAGATAAAAAAACAAATGGACCTTCTCCTCCAGTGAAAAAGGAGATGCTCTTTCCTAAAGGAAAAAAGACCAACACTGGGACTCTGTCATTCGAGCCGTGTAATCCTTGTACCCTACATATTATAGTGGTTCTGTTAGGATTTTGTCTTATTTTTCAAAAGGAGATGATGGTCTAATAAAATCCAATTGAGTTGAAGAAGACGATAGCTTGAAGCAGAACAAGCAAATCAAGGTGAAGCGGTTTCCTTTTCAGGTGATTGCGAGTTTCCTTTTCAGGAGGAGTATGAATACGATTCAAATCTTATTCAATGAAGATTTGTTTCTAAATATTAAAAGGTTTAGAATCCTTCTAGATCAAGGAGATCAACTCCTAATAGGATTGATCAAGATTCTTCAAACATCTAATGACCAACATCACCTCATAGTCCAAATAGAAGTTGTATTGTAAAATCCTATAAATAAAGGAATGTAATCTAAGATTTAAGTAGAGCAGAGGAACAGAAGAAAATTATGTTGAACAATAATGTAAGACCCTAAAAAGCCAAGAAGACTCTAAAAAGTTAAGAAAGAGAGGAACAAGATGAAGGTGCATAGAGAGAATATATACATTTGTAATCTAGGTGTAGATTCAAAGAGAAGGCGAATACTCTTGTGGGATCAATAGGAAAGTTAGATCTCTTTGTACCAAGTTTATCAATAAATCTGTCTCAAGTTCTCTCCCCGTTGACATAGGCCAAGTTTGCGTCGAACCACGTTAAATTGTGTGTTCTTCTTCTTGTATCTTTTAATATTCATCTTGTGTGCTCGATGTAATCGATCTCATGACGTGCTTGAGATCATCAGTAGGGATCTCGTATCTCCCAACTATTAGTATCATAGTAAGTATAGTATCCCGGATTATGCACACAACAATTGGTATCAGAGCATATCAAATTCGTTTCAACAAATGGTATCAAAGCCGATGGTGTTCGTTCAAGACTCGAGTGCTCTAGACAAAGCAGAAGATGTTGAGTCGATGAAGTTTGGCGGAGGCATCGAGATGAAAAGACAACAAGAAAAGTTCAGATTTATTCTAAGATAAAGACCGATGACTTTTAGAGTATATTGATTAAGGTGGAGTTGTCAAGACTCAATAATGCTCAGATCTAGACACGGTCGACGCGAAGGTGATGATCAGATCATCGCTAATGACGGACGACAAGACGAGCTCGACGAGCTCAAGGAGGCATCGCACAAGGCATCCCATGAAGGCTCGCTGCGGTAGCAAGTCAAAAAAAACAGCGGAGGGTGATGATGATGATCAATGGAGGAGATTGATCAGAAAGTAGATCGTGCAATCGTAGTCGGATTCAAACGATCAAGGTATTGAACCCTATATTTTCGGGTTCTGGATGCAATGATGGGTGCAGATCGAGGAGATTTCAAGGTTTGATGCAGGTTATGTACAGTTCGGTAACAGAATCGATCGAGATCACGGTCAAAGTTACGACGGACTAATCGTGACACAATGAGATTATTGCAGGCATTAGTGAAGATCATCAATAGCAGGTAATAGATCATGCAATGGTGGATGGCAACCATGATTGATGGAAGAAAAACTATGATAGTGTGTGACGGTAAGGCCCGATAAGACCATGGCAGTTATGTAAAGATAGTAAGTTTCAAGGTTAAAACATCGATGGAAGGTGGACCATCACCAAGTGATCGGTGGAAGACCATGGCACGACAAGCCGTTTAGAGTGTTTGTGTAAAGTTGACAGGACCATGGCAGAATTAGAGGCGGATTGCCTTAAGACCGGTGGGGGGCCCCATGGCCGGGAAGGCGTCACAAAGAGAAATTGGCTGGTGGCGACGGTGATGTAATGCAAGTTAAGAGAAAGAAACTAAGTCAAGGAGTTTCAATGAAAAGCTTGAAGGAAGCTCACTTCGAGATGGAGCTTCAAGGAAAACTGCAACGAGTCTAAGAGTTGCAGCCAGGATGACTACATAAAGGGTGCATTCAGGCGAGATTCGAGATGACCCAAGGCATGGTGGTGAATCCGCTAAAGGCCCCGGGGAGAGGGAGCAAGGTTAAAGGCTTCACGATATGGTTACAACCAAAGAAAGAATAAGATAGTAATCCAAAATCTCAAGTTGTTTTCCTAAAAGCTTGAAAAGCAAATCAAGATGGAGATTGTTAGGATTTTGCCTTGTTTTTCAAGAGAAAAAGATGGTCCAAGAAAATTCAATTGAGTTAGAGAAGACGATGGCTTGAAGCAGAAGAAGCAAATCAAGGTGAAATAATTTCCTTTTCAGACAATGTCGAGTTTCCTTTTCAGTATGAATATGATTCAATTCTTATTCAATGAAGATTTATTTCTAAAGATTAAAAGGTTTAGAATCCTTCTAGATCTCAACTCCTAATATGATTAATCAAGATTCTTCAAACATCCAATAGCCAAGATCGACTCATAAATAGAAGTTGTATTATAAAATCCTATAAATAAAAGATTGGGATTTAGGTGAAGCAGAGGAACAGAAGAAAGTTGTGGTGAACAACAATGCAAGGCCCTAAAAAGCTAAGAAGGCCCTAAAAAGTCAAGAAAGAGAGAAGCAAGTTGAAGGTGCATAGAGGGAAGATACTCTTGTAATTTAGGTGTAGATTTAAGGAGAAGGCGAATACTTTTGTGAGATAAAGAGGAAGATTAGATCTCTTTGTACCAAGTTTATTAATAAAACTCTCTCAAAGTCCTCTCCCTGTGGACGTAGGCCAAGTTTGGGCCGAACCAATTGTGTGTTCTTCTTCTATATCTTTAATATTCATCTAGTGTGCTCGAGGTAATCGATCTCATGGCGTACTTGAGCTCGTCGGTGGGGATCTCGTATCTACCAATTATTGATATCAAAGTAAGTAAGGTATCCTGGGTAATACACCCAACAATTGATATCGGAGCATATCAATTTCGTTTCAGCAGATTCTTCTCCTCTTCCTAATGGTTTTTCCCGATTTGGGTTTCCACGTAAAAAAAAACATGTGTCTTTTGTGTTATGCTTTATTTTCTCTCGCACTCTAAATCCCCACTCAACTCTTCCCTCGCTTGCGGTGAGGATCTACTGTCCAATTGCTTGCGATGAAAAATCTCCACCACAGGCACAAAATCATGGATAAGCTCTCCCAAGAATTGCCAAGCATTTAGCACTGACTTGCCCCCTCCCTTTTTCATAACAAAAAAGAGTAGGACCAACCGAAAGTTAGCGAAGCTACAATAGTCACATTAAACCCTCGAATATGCTCAAAGATCTCCAAATGATCTTCCCCTTCCAGGGAGACTTCACGGAACTCCATTTCCACTGAGAACTTAATTGGGTTTTCCTCAATTTTGACTAGAGATCTAACAAACATTACTGTCGAGATCCTCAACAAGAAAGTAGACATTCCACGCCTTTGAAGAGCGCTTTGCCGTGCAAAGTCATTGACATATCTTGTGTCTTTTTCAAACCCCAAAAATAAATTGGACCAAAACAACGTTCTTGCTTGGAGATAAGAGCCATTTTTCTTCATAAAGAATCTCTGATCATGTGGAATCACAAAACCCAATTTTCCAAATTTATTTCTGAAAGCAAGGGCTGCTTGGGGGGTGGGTGGGGGTAGAGGCGAAGAGAAGAGGATTAAGGTTTACAATAAAGCGAGGAAATTAAGTTCAACTATTAAGCAAAGGGAAATTCTATTGTTTTGTAACCATCGTTTGATGTTAACCATAGTTTACTCGACATTATACAGCAACAGGGATGGAGGGGCTTATAAAAGTGGGGTCCACATTGAAGAAAACTAATATCACGATCAAGGTTTGAGAACTCGATTTTGGTTTTGGCTTTGGTTTTGAATACTTCAAAGTGGATAGGTTTTGGTAGGCATTGTTAGTTTCGGGAATGTTCATTTCAAGTATAAGTTTTGTTTCTGTGACAAATATGCATGTACATAAATATATGTATGAATGTAGTCTCTCCAGTTTTTATATTAAGACAAACATACACATGTGTCTCTATGTATTTATGTCTATAAAAATATTATATGATTCTGTATGTATGTATGTATGTATGTATGATATGTACAAATACATTATGTATGCATGTATACAGCACTGTATGTCTGTGCGTGTACATGTACCTTTGACATCTAGTTCAAAATTTCATGTACAAACAAGTATTACTCACTGAACATTTATTTTCACCCTTCCTTTTTAAATTTTATTTAGAGTTCGGTCTGTTTCAGAGAAAAATTGGCCTCACAGGAAGCATAAACCCCCGGCCTCACAGACCGTAACAATTTTTATGAGGAAATCACACGTATACTGTCTTCAAATATTTGACTGTTGGATATGCCAATAGTTTATATGGTGTTTTCAGAGGTTATCTTAAGAATAAGTACAAAAATATAAATTCTTAATTGTTTCAAAATATAATGCACCAATTCTCTAAAGGGGTGTTTGACAAGAGTAGTAATTGGGATTTAGTGCCTTGAGAAAAGAGACTTTCAAAAAAAAAAGTTTAGAATTTTAGGTTTTTTTGGTTGTCTGAAGGAGAAGAATTAGGAGTTGTCAATAGTCAGTAAAATGTTGTTTGAAGAATTAGAAAGAGTTAGGTATGATAAATTTGATTTTTTTTAGTAGTTGACTATTTTGCCTCTCACCAATTGAAATTATGCTATGGGTTTTATTTAAAAACTAAAGATTTAATATTTAAAGAATAATAAACTATAAATGAAAAATATAAATTATAATTTCTTTAATAATTATTTTATATTGATATTACTTTCTTAAGTAATAATGAGATATCATTTTTTATGAGTGGACAATTTAACTCCTGAAAACTTATTTCATAACAATATTGCCTAATATATATTTGGCTTTAACAGAGAGTTTAATGTCAAAGACTAATACCTCAGGAAAAGATTGTTAGATTGCAAATTTGATTGTCTCCTTCACTTGCCAGTCCAAAAATTCATCTTAAATATTAATCATTTATTTCTTTTCTTTCCAATTATGAATAATTTAAATAATTCTTTCAACTTCTTTGAAAAAAATTGGATATTTTTAACTTAAAAGTTTATTATCCTTCTGTTTTCATCCCGGACACGTTCAAATTTTAAGTTTTTCACAAAAAAAATTCTAATAATGCTTGCAAATCTCAAAAAGTCCAAATAAACCATAATTTCAACTTATTCTTTCTTTCACAACCTAAAAATATAAATTTACATCTCCTTTCTCCTTTATAAAGAAGGGAAAAAGGGAGGGGGGGGGAGCCTTCAATTTCAATTTCTTTTTCTTTTTCAAATCTCCGAAATAACACAAATACCATCTCTAAAAAATCTCTAAAATCCAAAATTTCAGCTTCCTCACAGATTTTGCAAAACAAAAAAATCCTAATAAAAATCCCAAAATTCATCATCTTCATCATCTCAAAATTCTAAAAAGAATCCTACATAGTTTTAAAGATCACAAATTCTTTCATCTGAATTTATGTGGGAAAACAATTCAAACAAAAAAAAAACTCTTCCTCAACCTCCACTCTATTCTCCTCTTCCCGGTCGTTGAATGGATTCTTGTGTCTTCCAACTCACATTCCATCTCCACGAGCGCCACCACCTATTCCCTTTGTCAATCGTACAACCCTTTTTCTCGTCGTCTTTCACCTATTGGATCATGCACAGGCTTATGTCGCCATAGATGCCCCCTGTGGCTCGAGTCCTCGACAACCCCCACCATCCGTCGGCCCCCTCCTCTATGCCCATCCATCCCTTATGTCACTCTCAAATTGGGGGAATTGAAACAAGTACCCTTGCAGCCTTTTCTTTGGGCAAAAGTCCCTAGTGTTGGCTAATTCCAGCCCCATGCTGGAATAAGCAACGCCTCAAAACGGGCCATAATTTGTTGTTTCGAGGCAATTCTCCAAAAACCTTACTCTTTGCTAATTTCACCCGTTTGCTTAGAGTAAGCAAGAGTTAACAGCTAACTCTTGCCAACACTAATCACCAAACAGGGCCTAAGATCACTATGAGGCCTTTCTCATCTTTAGAATGCATTTGGCAACAAGAGTTAGCGAGTTGGAGTTATGAGTCTTTGCAAATGAATAATAGTAAGAGTTAGGAATTAGATTTTGATTGGTTGTTTGGATAGAATTAGCAACAGTTGGGATTTGAAATAGAGAGAAAGGAACAGCTACATCCAAGGTTTTAATATAATTAGTAACTCCTGAGTTAGAGGGTTTTGACTCATTTGGAGGAGTGGTTTTGGGGAACTTCTAGATGGTTTTGCAAGTCATGATTACTTGTCATGCAAACTTTTGGTGATTTGGCAAAAGTTATCAAGAATTAGCTCAATTATGAGTTATACTCTTGTTGCCAAACGAGGCCTCAAGTGGTAGTGCCAAATATACTAGTTTCACAATATCACAATTCTTTTTTCTTTGTTCATTAACTCACTGATTGCAGTATTTGCTTACTACAAGATTAATTGATAGCATGGAGACTGTTATTTCTATGACTTCAATAACAGAATAATTTTCATGTCTAAGTGCCCAATCCAATTTTCTATACTTATTTAAAGTACTCCAACATTGAAGATAAATCAATCTATACCTTGATGGCTCAATGCCAAGAGCGTTTGCAGCTAGCAGATAGATGGCCTGCCAAGAGAGAGAAACAATTTGAAACTTTCCATTGAAGACTTATGTAAGCTTAATCAAAACAAAGGTAACCTCTTCATGAATCTAAGATGATAACCCATTGATATGCACTTCCAAGAGTATTCATAATTTCTGATGTATGAATAAATGCACAGTTCCCAATATCATGTACTGAAGCAGATGATCTTCTATAATAATGTCCCTAAATCCATGGAATAGAATAAAATCAAAATGTTGCTTCTAAGCTTATAAATCAGAAATTGAGGTAACATGGGATTAACTTCTTTTTGCAAGCATATGTGCATTTGAAAATACCATCAAAACAATTTAATTATTTAAAATTATCAAATGAAGTATAACAAAGTTGATCAGGAAATTCTTTTTATTAAATTCAAACGAGCACTATTATGTGCCATGTTTGGCAATCTTAGAAAATGCTGTTATGAAAACTTGTTCACAAAAAGTACGCTAGATAAGCAGGCTTTTCTTTTCAATGCATCATAATGTTTCGGGTTTTTTTTCATATCACCCCAATTAAGCTTCCTGTATTTAATAACCTCCAAGAAACTTTGTATTTACACATTTACCCTATTAAAGGTTTTTCCAATAACCCGCAGACTAAGTGGAATGCCCTCATGTCATATATCCTCTTTGTGTTGCTTTAAATTCATTTCTATGTGTATTCCAATCATTTCGGAGGTTTTTGGAAACAATTTGAAGTTTCTTAGGGCATGAAGATACTGATGCCAGGTGTCATAAAAAGGATAAATCTTAGTAATAGTGTTCACAGTTAATAATGATAAGTAGAGGAAGAATAACAATCTTGTATTGCTCATTTAAATATAATGCGTACAGGAGAATAAATGATAAAAACCATGAAACATAAGTTCGGTGACAAACGAAACCACTTCACCATAAGATAACAGAAGCAACAAATAAGTTCTGAACAGAAAAACAGAGTAAAAGATTCCACAAGCAAATACACTACCGGATCAGGCTTCTTACGGGGAACCACATCTCCAGCAAATATCTTTATCTTCTCTGCACGTTCAGGACCTAACAAGAACGAAACTATGGCTGAGACCTGCAACAGTCATGTGTATATTCAGTTATTAGAATGTTGAAAAGTTAAAGAAAGGACTCAAATATTTAAAAACGTGGATTCTGGCAACACAAATATCCATTATCATTTGGGAAGGTTAACTAAATTTAGCTCCAGCATCTGGCAAAACTTTTGATCAAATAGTAACGCAAGCCAAGCATTATTGCAAGGAAGAAGACAAATGTATCTGAAACAAACAACAGTAGGACCCAGTCTGACATCAAAAAAAAACTAGAGCATTGAGCATAGTACATTGAACTATTAATACTTTTATAAGGATCAAACAACATTATATGATATGTCAAATGGAATGTACATTATGTAACACGGGCACATATCTTTCTTCATCTTATTTTTCTCTAGTAAAATATATCCTTTTTCTCATTATCTTTTATTCCCTAATATTTTCTTCTCCAATATATCATGTTTCATATATTTGATAATAATAGAAACGGAAAGTATTGTAAAATGATATAGTGAAAGAGCAGCACGTTGCATAAGGTACAATTGCCATGGAGCACAATCATAGCTCCTGCAGCCATTATTCCTTCTATGATTCTCTCTATTCTTCTCTTCTTCGCAAATTTCCCCATATACTCGAGTATGCATGAGAACAAATATTAGGGTTTTTTTTGGTTTAGCTTTTTATCTATCGTTTGTCCCTGATGTGGCAATCCCTTTTTTTTTTTTCTCTTTTTTACCCCGATAAAAGATCAGAATTGGCCAGTGATAACTTGATTGCGATTTGGACATCCGTTCTTTTTTGGACATCCGTTCTTTTGCCAAGTGTCAGCATTTTTTATTTTCCGTTTCCGCAATAAAAGCATATCATGATTGTCTAGTGATCTAGCCTCTCTTTGGCCAATCGTATCTCGTGATTGACTGTTTGTTTTTCTTTCTCGTTATAAAATCATTGCATGTGGCTCACAATGGGGCCATGTCTATCTCTGTGTCCAACTGTGCCAACACACGTGCCCATGTCAACAAGTGTCAACATGGGAATTCAAGTGCAAAGAGCCGTGTCCCCCATGTTGTAGGTTTTCAAGGACGATTGCATATTCTTAATTTAGCCTTTTATTTATCTTATCAATTTCTTTCTTGCTATTTACATGCTCCTTTTTCTTTATCTTTGTTAACCTGTCGAAATCCATATTCACTTTAATAGTCTTCTAACTCTTCTTACTGAATTCAGCTGAGGCTCATTTCAATATTTTTGGGTCCACTTTCTGAAACGAATCATATTAAATTGTCTTTATTAACTACCCTAAAACCACATATTCCAGCATTCTACCAGTATTTGATTTTTAAGGTGTTTATACATACCTCCTAGAGTCTAGTCATTTCCTTTTTGGTTCATTCTAGTGGATAAATCACCATCCCGTGTGAGACCTTCTGGATTCACTTTGCTTGGTTCTAGCTAAATCTCATCCTATGCGAGATCTTCTGTATTCACTTTGCTTGGTGCTAGTTAAATCTTGGAAAGTAAGCGTGTGTATGGAATGCACGAAATTCATATACTTTAGCTTCTTTGAATTTAACAAAATGGATGAAATAGCTCACATTGTCGTCATCATTATCCTCATCTAAGTTTCCCATCAAATCGGGATATGAATCACACTTCTCTATTCAGAAGCTTCATGGAAGATCCGATGAAATTTTAGGACCCCTGTCAGCCTAACATCAATCAAGTGACTTGAGGTGCCAAAAGGCAAGGAAACCATGTACAGGAGAGGGCTAGCCACACAATAGGGAAGTTGCAGGAATTAAAATCATATAATTGTGATGTGAAACGGGTGTGTGCGTGTCGTGTAGGAAATCAGTGATATGATCAAACTCACAGCGTTTCACCAAATACAACGATCTTCGGCAGGAAAGTAACTCAAAACTAACAATGTCAAACAAATGGATGTTACAAAATATTACATGCTAGCTTTGAACATTTTTAATCTCAGTAAGATCTAATTACAATAGTTATATCATGCATAACAAGTTCTATTATCAATACAAATGATAGGCGATCAAAGGAATTACAGAGTCACACATCTCACCATATAGTGGATAGCATGGAATAAAGATAATACTTTAGAGATGATTTAACTGATGCGTATTCAACTATTAATCTGAGCGTTGAAGAAACTTTACCTACTGAGAAGCTCGTTTCACGTAACTTTGTTGATCTTAACTTATTGAATTTGTGAATAGTTGATTCTCTGTTCTGTTGATCCACAGTTACTCAGTTGCTTATTTGTTATTGTGGCACTGCTGCTGTTTATACTGTTGTTGCTGCATTTCTGCCATTACTTTTACTGCTTATGCTGCTCTGTTGTTGTGCTGCAACTCTACTGCTGCTGCAGTTTTGCTGGTACTGTTGCAGTTTTACTGTCACTGCTTCTGATATTGCTGATGCGCTCTGCTGCTGCTGTTGCACTGTTGTTGCTGCCTCTGCTGCTGCTGCAGCATTGCAGCTGCGCTGCTGTTACACTGTTGTTGTTGCTGTTACTGCTGTCTGGCTGATGCTGCTGCTGTTGTGGGCTGCTGCTGTTGTTGTGGGCTGCTGCTGCTGCCTGGCTGATGCTGCTGCTGCTACTATATGTTGTTGCTGCTGCTGAACCTGTTGCTACTGCTGCTGGAGGCTGCTGCTGCTATTGTATGTTGTTGTTGTTGCTGTTGCTGAACCTGCTGCTGCTTGCTGCTGCTGCAAGCTGCTTCCGCTGCTGCTCCTGCTATTCTGTTGCTGCTTCACTGATTTTTTTTTTCACATTTCATTCATCATTCATTGTAGATAGGGAGAGAAGAAGAGACAATAAGATGAGAGGCAGGCAAAGGGATTTGGGCTTTAAACATTCATTCATGCAATTAGAGAGAAGAAAGAGAGGAGACAGAAGAGGGGATTAGAGGAGACAACACAAAGAGAGAGGCAAGTAGGGAACTTTTATTTTTCATTCATTGCATCCCTTTACATCAATGTAAGAGAGCCTTTTAAAACTACAGTTCAGTTCTAACTGAACCCATTCCCCATGCAATTCAGTTTTCTAACTGAACCAACTACAAATTCAGTTTAGAAAACTATCTTAATCTTTTCACACAACTACATAATAAGATACATCTCAAATACACACTGAAATACATAATGAAGTACACTATAAATACACTGAAATACAATAAAAAATGAAGCTCAGATGTCCCCATCAATTCTCCTCAGATGGAGAGAACTCGACTCCGTCGAGTCAATTGCAGAGCTGCTCTCTTTCGGCTATAAGTTTATTTCTTACACCTCATATTACTAGTCAAGCTGCATCGTAAATTCATCATCTAAAATGTTATCAATTTTCTCTACTGTATAGGATGAATATTTGGAAGTGGGAAAGTGAAGGACTCTCAAAAATTGGCTCAGGATAAGGCTCATCAACCAGTGGATTGTTTATGGATAATCGAGACGTTGTAAACCACTTAGTCTTCAATATTGAAAATAGAACTGATGCCAAATCTATAACATAAATATTGTAATTTAAATTCTTTTAAGATTTTGAAAAGTCCAACACTACGAGCATGCAAATCTTTTTAACATTTTCCTAGAGAAACCATTTCGGACGAAGCCGAACCATCACAAAATTGTCAACACTAAAAAGTTTTAAATTCCTTTCCTGATGTCAGATCATAACTTATACTTAGCGTTGCTTGTTCAAATGTATCACTGATTTCTCATGTGTAGAACTTGCATGTGTGTGACAAAATATGATGCAGACTCAGATGTTTAGACTTAAAATGCAAACTCAGATACTCTATAATAAAGTGCATTAGAGAACTTTAACTTAGTGCCTATTATTGCTAAAGAGTCTTCCAAAAATAGCTAGGGAACTTTGACTCCCTATTGGATATTAAAATTTTAGGCACTTAGTTCAGTAGTCACAATATACACGACCTCGATCAAAAGGGATTATCAAGCGAATCATCCTAACTGTGTGTGACAATTTACCTGTTATTTTAACGACGTCAAGTGAGATCCTAACAGGTAAAGTCTGAAGGAAAGCACATCTAGGTTTAACCGTAATAGCAGAAAAGCTTATGATATGTAAAACATTAGTTTCTTCCATAACGGTACCCTTCAAGTCTGTGGATATAGATTGACCATAGATTGTAAAATTCTTGATCTGTTCTACATCTTTTGTTACTATATAGTTCTAAAACTTGTCCTTATAAACATGGATGTTTATTGGGATAAAGAATTATGATTTGCCCTCTAGTGACAACTCATCAACCTGCTTTTCAAGTTCAGTTTTCTCAGCAACATTCAACCTAGGGTGTGGCAAGTCAGAAAGGCTAGCCCCTAGTATTAAGTTAATGGCGTGTTGGATATCATGTGTCGGTAGAAGCTTGCACAGGAGGTCTTCAGACAAGACATCATCAAGCTCCGTACTCACAGGGGTGACTTCGAGGAGCGATGAAGTACTTTTTTCAAGAAAGATATCACTGAATTCCGTAGTCACTGAGGTGACTTCGAGAGGGATCAGAGTACTCTCTTTAGAAAAAACATGAATAGACTCTGTGGTTACTGGGATCACCTCGAGTGGACTCGAAGTACTGGATTCGTCAATATTACCACCCATGTTCTCGTTGTCAAGAGTTAGAATCTTCTGGTTCTTCCGCCTGGTAAGTGAACTCTTCAGAGTCAGATTCCTTATTTGTTACATAGAGTTTATCAATGACAACTCTGACTGGGCTTGGTGTCGACAGTAAAGGAGGAAGGTGCTGACGACCAGAGCAGACAACGACACTAGGGATTGGCAGTAAAGGAGAAAGGGGCTCTGAATTTGTTACATGTGGTTTCTTAACTTTAGTTACTTTGACTGGAGTAGGACAGTTGACAGCAACATGCCCTAACCCTGACATTTGTTACCCTGGATTGTCGGATGATAAGAGGTGGACTTGAATACTTGATCCAACCTGGTTATGCAACTCAAAATTTCATTTATCTTTTGGAGGATTTTGGAGCTAGTGTCCATATTGATGGTTTGGGATTCACTAGCCATTTTTTTTATTTTTTTAACTTAATGCAAGGTGTTCCTGCCTAAACCTTGTGCTCTGATACCAAACTGATGTGAAAAGGGTGCGTGCGTGTCCTGTAGGAAATCAGTGATATGATCAAACTCACAGCGTTTCACCAAATACAACGATCTTCGGCAGGAAAGTAACTCAAAACTAACAATGTCAAACAAATAGATGTTACAAAATATTACATGCTAGCTTTGAACATTTTTAATCTCAGTAAGATCTAATTACAATAGTTATATCATGCATAACAAGTTCTATTATCAATACAAATGATAGCCGATCAAAGGAATTACAGAGTCACACATCTCACCATATAGTGGATAGCATGGAATAAAGATAATACTTTAGAGATGATTTAACTGATGCGTATTCAACTATTAATCTGAGCGTTGAAGAAACTTTACCTACTGAGAAGCTCGTTTCACGTAACTTTGTTGATCTTAACTTATTGAATTTGTGAATAGTTGATTCTCTGTTCTGTTGATCCACAGTTACTCAGTGGCTGATTTGTTATTGTGGCACTGCTGCTATTTATGCTGTTGTTGCTGCATTTCTGCCATTGCTTTTACTGCTTATGCTGCTCTGTTGTTGTGCTGCAACTCTGCTGCTGCTGCAGTTTTATTGGTACTGCTGCAGTTTTACTGTCATTGGTTCTGATATTGCTGATGCGCTCTGCTGATGCTGTTGCACTGTTGTTGTTGCCTCTGCTGCTGCAGCATTGCTGATGCGCTGCTGTTACACTGCTGCTGTTGCTATTGCTGCTGTCTGGCTGATGCTGCTGCTGTTGTGGGCTGATGCTGCTGCCTGGCTGCTGCTGCTACTGGAAGCTGCGTTGCTGCTGCTACTGTATGCTGTTGCTGCTGCTGAACCTGCTACTGCTGCTGGAGGCTGCTACTCTGCTGCTATTGTATGTTGTTGCTGCTGCTGAACCTGCTACTGCTTCCACTGGTGCTGCAAGCTGCTTCCGCTGCTGCTCCTGCTATTCTGTTACTGCTTCGTTGATTTTTTTCACATTTCATTCATCATTCATTGTAAATAGATAGAGAAGAAGAGACAAGGAGATGAGAGGCAGGCAAAGGGATTTGGGCTTTAAACATTCATTCATTCAATTAGAGAGGAGAAAGAGAGGAGACAGGAGAGGGGATTAGAGGAGACAAGACAAAGAGAGAGGCAAGTAGGGAACTTTCATTTTTCATTTATTGCATCCCTTTACATCAATGTAAGAGAGGCTTTTAAAACTACAGTTCAGTTCTAACTGAACCCATTCCCCATGCAATTCAGTTTTCTAACTGAACCACTACAAATTCAGTTTAGAAAACTGTCTTAATCTCTTCACACAACTACATAATAAGATACATCTCAAATACACACTGAAATTCATAATGAAGTACACTATAAATACACTGAAATACAATAAAAAGTGAAGCTCAGATGTCCCCATCAAATTGGTTATTCAGCTTGTTAGAATCCAATTCTCCCCAAAAGGTATCTTGTTAGAGAGGCCACAAATCTAATATAAAGTATTGAATCTCCCTTCTCATAGCCGATATGGGACTATCTCCTAACAACCGCCTATAGTCCCAAAGAGGCTTAAACTTACAAGACCACGGCCACGCGTATCGCACATGGAGCAATCGGGGGCTTTCTACAGGGTGGAGGGCCCACACTCAGTTGGAACTGAGAGCCCCAACTCTGATACCACGTTAGAATCCAATTCTCCCCAAAAGATACCTTGTTAGGGAGAGGCCACAACTCTAATATAAAGCATTGAATCTCCCTTCACACAGCCGATGTGGAACTATCTCCTAACACAGTTTAAGCTCATGAAACCAAGGAGTGACCCTCCAAGATTCTCCTAAATGAAGAAAAGAGTCTAGAGGAAGGGACGAAGATGATAAACATGCTATAGGGAATTGCATTCGTCTTTGAAGGGTGTTATGAGCTGAAGAGCCAACAAAAAAGGATGTTACCATGTGAACAGTCATAAGAATCATTTATTATCAGAAACAAGAAATCGATATATAGTGATGTAATAGGTGAGATTTAGGGCATTGACTATATATTTTTGAAGCCATCTATTCATTACGTAACTATTCCAAATTGTTAATCAAAGTTGCAACATATAAATTTGCATGCAACTTAAATTCGAAAACCTGATTATGCATACCGCCTTCTCATTTGAAGTACTGCACACAGCAACTTTTACTCCTTTTGATAAAGCCTCATCAATCAACCTAAGGAAAATACACGATGCCCGAAGAAGATTAACAAATATGGAACATCTAGTCATTATATCACTACTATACTCTTACAAGTGATTTGATTTGACTATACATGCATCATCCTGTAAACACGAGAATGGATTCAATAAAATGACTGTAAGGTTCACTTTGTTGGTTCTGCATGCAATGCAAGTGGCAGCAGCAGTTTAGTTTAGAATGTTGTCTAATATGGTAATACAGCACAACATGAATTAAAATGAAAAATTGACCTTAACTTCTAGGTAATTAATTAGAAACTACCAAATACAGATAGATGAATAGAAAAGAAGTGTCCATGTCAGGTACAAGGATATCTTAATAATTCGTGTATTTGTGTCAGATACCCACCCAACATCAAAAGGACAGTAACAGTCCATGGAAATTTACTACAATTTTTGAAGTTCATGATAGTTCAGTCTGAAAAAAGAGTGAAAAAAAGTGAAAGTTCATGGTAGTATAGTGAAATTAGCCTTTGATTCATTGATTCGATGAAAACTTCATGACTGTCATGATTTGCTAGACTCCTTATTATTGATTTCATCAATGTCCCTTCTAATATACACTCAAACATGATATAAAATGTAAAATATATAGATATTCATATGCTTGAGATAATGTTTTATCTCTCTGCCTTGGTAGTTTTAGTTGACCTTAGTTTTCATTTCTTGGCTATTCTGTAAAGTGCCAGCACTCTGATCAAACTATAAATTGGGTTGTGTTTTTAGTCTCCGCACCAAAAATATAAGACAGAAAATGACATCAAGATATTATATCATTAAGAGAAAGAGCTGTTTTTTATGTCACAAACACTATCTCGCAAATGGGTATGATCAATCCTATGCAGTTCAGCCCCAAAGTGTATGTGAAAAGAATCTTCCACCGGCCTCAAAAAAGAAAGACAATAGAAACTAATACAGGCAAATCTCAAACACAGCTTAGTAAAGGGAGAAGATTGAAAACTCTTACTTTGCAACGCCTGGTCGAAGTGGAAGTAGCTTTTTCTCAATAAGGGCCATAAATAGTTCTGTTTTCCTTTTGTGAAGAGAAGCTATGAAGTCTTTTCTTTCTTCTTCAGTCTTTGGTGCTTTCGCTGGCCAACCCGTCTTGTTAAAGTATGCTGTCATTCTAGTGAGACATAAGAGAATCATAAACTAGAAAATAATCAAATGATAACAAACCAAAGAATATCTGAATTCAAGAAGTCAAGTTATTATAACTCATCTAAATTAATTAATGAAAAGTAAAAGTACTATTTTGCATCATTTAGAACCAACCAACCTCTGATGTTTGACCACAGATAACATTTTACTGATGAAGGATATAAAGGGTATCTAGTTATGATAATTGAAGAATCTGAACCATATCAATTATAAATTCAGTTAATATTCTATTCTTAAGATTTTTTGAGGTTTTCCAATTAATTTTCAACTGAAGTGGTACTTCTTGATCCAGAAGTGAACCAAGTAATATTTTGATTTCAATTAATAAATATGCTATCCAACTAAACTAGATCAAAAGCCGTGCTTTTAACTTACTAGCATAATTCCTACTTAACTATGCCAAGTGGAATCTTAAAGCCATTATAAAATGTCTGATAGTTTACCTCTCCTTTCCACCGCCAATCTTGAGCAACTCACCATACAAATCTACATCCCAGCTAACACCTAGTTCCTTCTGTAATAACAGCTCTAAATGTTAAAAAAGATGAGCTTTTACATAAACCATTTTCCATAAAGAATTTTAGCCTAGATCCAAAATAAAAATTTCCATAGGATACCAGTGTTAACTTCATAACTTGTTACTTAATAGAAGCATCAATCATGGTTAAACTACTGATCCAGTCCATATCTAGCTGTATAGCATATGAGGCATTGAACAGCAAAATGATTCACCTGAACCTACACATAGCAGGTAGTCAATGTTCAAAGTGCGGCATTCCAAAATCTCTGGCACGAACAGGAAGTTAGATTTACTGAAATATTAGACAAAATTACAGAATTTTGACAACCAGACAGTTTTGAAAGTTAAAATGTATGTCAAGTGTTTTTAATTTTATTCCCTAAAACAAACAATAATGATATATTTATTAAGAAAGTGATTAATTTCTTCTATCCCATCAAATTCAAAGTTTTGGACCACAGTATTAGATAAACTTAACAGAAATTTTAAACTTTCAAGTTAACTTTACACCCAAATACTTCTTCTACAGGTAGACTGTTTTTGCCTAGGAATCATGGAGTTATGCACCAAACATGGATATGACATGACAGACACAGTGCCACAAATCTTTAAAATGCAAGATATGGGACAGCGCAACATGACATATATGTGGTTTGCACACCTATTTATATTAAACCTCAAATCCCATAGTGATTAGGACATATTTTATTAAAAAAGAAAGAAAATGAAACCTTTATGATAAAAATCGGTAGGTTCTTATTCAAGTCTTGAAATTGAACAAAGAATCTTAAATACCAACTCAATATCTATTAGCTTATCGATGAATCAGGATGCCCCTCTTGTTTGTAAGGTGTTTAAATTATGCTAGAATAGTATCTCAATCATGTTAGAGAGTTTTTTATGTATGCTTAAGCAACATATGATCACACAACCTTTAGATATTCTTTTTAAGCTAACACAACTATGGCACGCAATTTTTTAGTTTATATAATGTGACATGGCCGCAGTGTGTCTCATATGTATCGGGTAAGTGTCGTGCAATTGTTCATGTTCGACATGTTATACGGACACAAAACTCTCTTTGAAGCGCTAGTGTTCAAAGCTTTTTTTTCCCCCTTCCCATTCAACCACACATTCTTATTCTTCTTTAGAAGACATTCACATTTTTTCAATCCTATCTCATTTACTTTCCATCTGTTTTGTGTGTTGCGACAGTTTAAAAGTGCCAACGTTAAAGGAGACAAGGGGGAGGGGTTGGAATTGACATTTAATCTCACAACGAAAATAGAGTATTTTATGTACTTAATATGTGATTAAATCTAAGACCTGATGAATTAACTTTTTGGGTCTAAAGTGTTCTCACTTCTCAGTCTATGACTAATGCTCAGGGGTTGAAGCAAAGGCTATCATGATGTGAGGTAAAGACAAGCATAACATGGCACAGTAGTGCATGCAGATTAGCAACTCTATAAATTGGTAAGTGCTACAGTTTCTTCCATACAGGTGTTTGGCACATGGGGCTACATTTTTTTAGGGAACATTTTGGTAGATAGTAACATTTGCAAAAGTTGATCAACATAAGGAGGATTTCTCATCTAACACTGAAGTATAGTGATTGGAGCCGAGAATAGCTAATCATATGAATGAAACGACAAAATATTTGACAAGATTTATTGTTGAAACAAAACAGGAAAAATGTCCAAACTAATAAAAAGCAAAAAAATGAGAAATAGTAAACGTTAGTTTTATATAAAATAAGCAAACACTTGGATATCTCTCTTTGGTCTGGATAAAGCAGCCATTCCCTGAAATTGTAAAGTAATATTATATCACTCACTTTTGATAGAACTCCCTCTTTGATAGGTTATGAACATAAATATGTGATGAGATTTAAAATATGGAGTAACATTAGGAATGGTAGTCTTTTACTCTGGTTCATCTCATGCTAGTTCTTGGTATCTGTTTGCATTGATACACTTTATGGCAGCATCTAATATTAAACCCCCACCCTCCTTTTAGAAAAACACTCCTCTATTTGTTATATCACTTTCTTATGCTCATTTCAGATAAAAAAATGGGATACAACAAAAAGGATGGAATAGGAAATATTCATGCTTAGTATGAAATCTACCAAAAAATACATATTTAAAAGGACAGAAAAATAATGAAAACATTAAAAAATCAGATATCTAGTGAATCGGTATCGTATTGGGTTTTAAGGTACATGACACAATGTTAACCCTTTTAATATCAGTTGAAATAGCGGATATTGACGACTAATTTTGACGATATTGATACTAAAAACCATCGGACGTCAGTGCCAAGATTTTAAACCATGTTTACATCTATGATGTGTCCGACACTCTCCCCCAAAAATTTGACATATTCGACACACGCAGAAACGACATGCGCATCCATATGTGTCTGACACTTACAAATGTGTAAATCATTATGTACCTAAAAAATACACATAAGAAGTGTATTATGGTCTTTGACAAAAAGTTAACAATTTCGTAAATCATTTTACAAAAATTAAGTTCTTTAATATATTAACATTAGCCTAATATATATAATTATTAGTCAAGTATGCATATATTCAGGGGAAAAAATTGCATAAGAAAGTTGCATATTTAGCCATATCCTTGTGCCTACATTTTGGGCATTTGCCATGTCCAACACCCCATGTCTCTGCCAAAGTAAAACACTTGTGTTCATATCTTCAAATCGGTTTACATATATATACATATTCAACAAAAGTATTATCTAATAATAATGATAAACATTTTTGTTTGTTTTAGCTTATTTAGATTGCTTGATGAATAAATAGGTTTATTAAAAGATCTATACTAAGTCATGAGTAAAACTAAAAAAAATCTAAAAGATTAGTATCAACATTTTACTAATATCTCTTGTCAAAAAATGTAAAGAGAAAGTCAAAACATGTTTTAAAAAGGTTAAAAATTATTTTGTCAAAAATACACATCTTTTCTCATATTTCTTCTTAAACGGAGTTTTAAATATAGAGGCTCCAAAACACCTTTTTCCTCAGAGCATTAGATGGACTTTTTCCATAAATATGTTTTAGTACAATAGTGGTTTATTTTTTTAAAAAAGGGTGTGTAAATTTTAAACTGCTATGCTTTCTATTTCGATAACTAGCTAGTGGGAGTATTCGAAAAATATACCAGAATAGAATAGGTGATATTCTCTAGTCAAATTGGGGTAAGAATGTAAAATAAAAGCATTTAGGGCTCTGGGGGTTTGGGTTCAAGGGGTAGTTAATCTAAGAGAAACAGATATTGCTCAACTTTCAAATGGTGGGGGTATACGGAAAATTACACCAAAATAGAACAGGTGATATTTCTTTAGTCAAATGGAAGTAAGAATGTAAAAGGAAAGCATTTAGGGCTCTAGGGTTTTGGGTTCAAACAGTGGTTAATCTAAGAGATATGTATATTGCTTAACTTATCAAATGGTAAGAGATTATTCAAAGGGCCAAAAACCAAATGGTTGTTGCATTTTCAGACAAATTATCAAAATAAAGTGGGTACTAAGAGGGCCGAATAAAAGAATCAACAGACAACATCATTATTACGCCGTGGTTTAATATGAGCTAAGTAATTTTTCTATGTGGAAACCACATTTGCTATTAGAGACAGAAAAGGGGTTGGATTCTGGTAAATGATGTGGGAAATGCCGTGTGTCAAAGATTCCATGACATCTTTCTGCATGCCATAGAGGATAATGACTCTCTGACACCCCGTTAGAGAAGCAAATGGTACCTTAGCGCTAGAAATATCCTTAATTGAGAGGAGAAGAAAGAACAAGACAAACTAATGGAGTTTCTCCATTTTTTCTAACCTTTTGATCAGTTACTTAAGAATCTTGTTAAGTGGAACCAGGAAACTAGGGGGAATTTTATGGTAAGCTCCACATAAAAGTTTCTAACTAACCACTGAAGCCCAAAAATTATGGCGAGTAAAAGCACCATCGAGAATGTGAACTTTCATCTAGCTGACTTCAAAAGAAGCCATGTAGACCATGGATATATTATCAGAAGAAAAAGCTATGGTCCATAATCATGTATGCTACATAAAAATGCTAAAGAATCAGTAGATCATCCAGTCATCCATCGCCCTTGTAGTCGGAAGGATGGATGGATTAAGGCATTCCAACATCAAATGGATGTGGGGGACAACCATATCCCTATGGTCCACACGGAAAGACATGAAGGTGCTAAAGATATTAGGAAACTTTTATTACTATTGACGAGGATCTTCAAATGTGGCTTAACATTCTTCCAGGAAAATTGAAGCCAGCAAAAGACGTGGTTATGACTCAGGCAAAGCTAAGTATAGAGGGCACAATGGTGTCTATCAGTCAACAGCTAGGGTTTTGGTGCATGGAAAGTACAGTCATATTAATTAACCTCAGGAGAGGATTCTTCTGAAGCCCTCATGCAACCATGATCTGTTCATGGTTGCATGAATGACCATGTTCATGCAATCAGAATGCTTGAGTTGTGCCTAACATGTAATTTGGATCTAAAACCTAATGGATTTAACATATTTGTCTAGAGTGGTCTAAGCAGTCACTAATGCCTCACAGGTCAAGCTCCTATAACCCCAAAGCCCGCCACAGTCACAATAATAATGTGATGATGATGATGATGATGTTCCTCAATATCTTTCCAGGATTAGGAAATATATATATATCAAGGAGACTACTGGTGATTTATTTGCTTACTAACATTTCCAGAATTAAAAATTTTCAACAAAAGTTTCAGTATGGTTCTTCTAAGACCAAAATTCCTAATTATCAAAAGTTAATTGCTTAAATCAAGCACATCTGCTAACCAGAAGTTGCTAAACTTCATAGCAATTTTGGGCAAAATTTCAAAGTTTTAACGGACCCACCCAAGATCAAACTATCAAGAATTTCCAAGGTAATTTTTATCCAGGCAACCAACAAAAGAATTTAGCAACTTGTGAAATGTAACCAGCAAAAGCAACCAATTTGTGAAATGTAACCAACATTCAAGAAATGTAGCAACTACAGGAAAATAAGTAGACCCAATTCACTTAATGAAAGGGAAAGCCAGGGGGGACTCAATTTCACCTCAGCAAAGGTGTCATTGAAAGAAATCCGGTGGCCGTCCTTCTCGGTGTCGACGAGAACCCCATCGCAATCGAACAGCAAAGCTGCTGGCAGAGAAGGCGACGGCGAAGAAGAAGCAGCAGCAGCAGCAGAACAGACTACACCTCTTCGACAAACCACTTTAAACCCACAACAAGAAGAAGAAGCAGTAGAAGACAACATCTTTCTCTTTTGATCCCTTCGGTTATCAAATTGAAAGGAGACAAAGGACCCATTTCTTACAATCAGAGAAGAAGAGGTGACTATATCTTTGGGAACAATCCAAGAAGAAGATGGAGGCAAATGAGCAGTAGCTGCGGCCATTGGGATAACTATCAATGATCACCTGAGCTCAATTTTTCCTTCTTTCTTCCCTCTCTGTACAAAAATTATAGGAAATGAGAAATATAACTGATTGTATTGTGTAGAGAAACGAATGCATCATTCTAAGCAGCAGAGAGCTAAGCTTATCCTGCAAGCACACCAACCCGCCACAAAAATGCTAGCCTCCTCCGCTGTGCAGAAAACAGGCTGCACGTGAGTTGCACGTGAAGTTGCAATCCCTAAACACTATTTGATCCTCGGAGTTTAGGTTGAATACTGAAAGTGATGCGAATCTCGTGTCAGAATTTAAAAAATGTATTTGGTTGTCAAAATATCACAATCAAAAATGATGGAGCCCCTACATTTTCAGGCAGCAAGCCCACATTCTACATAGCTATAGATTTCCGCTCAATTTTGAGCAAAAATCTGCTTGATTTCTAAGCATTCGGACCCCACAATAAAAATTCTGATGAAAAATTTGATCGTGCAGCTCACCACAGTTTTCTCCACACTCTTTTCTCCCCAAAAACGGGGAGCGGATATTTCCACCCCAAAATTGATGAAGGCACCCAAAGATTGAGGAACCCACAAATGTGATAAAAGCATCCAAAAAATCAAAAAAAAAAAACCAAAATACCCTCTTTCTTCTTCATTCCCAACCCCCAACCCCCCCTCTCCCCCCCCAAACACAACCACCACCAATTTCCCCCTCCCCTCCTCCCCCTCCCTGGCCAAACAGATGGACAGGGGAGGGGGGGGGGAGATCGGGGGGAGGAAGGGATGAGGAGCGGGGATGGGTCGGGGAGGAAGGGAGGAGGAGGAGGAAAAAAAGAGACATTTTGGAGTTTTAATCAAGAATGAAATTGTGAAAAAAATAATGACACACTTGAAATAATTTTTTTGGGTGTTTTCATCATTATTTGAGGTGGAAATATCCGCCCCAAACATGTCCTTATTTTCTTCTTTTCTTCTTTCTTTTTCATTTTTTTCCTAGGAGGCTGTGGAATAGGTAAAAACTTTTCCCCAAGTTAGTCCAGCCAAAAGAGAGAGGGCCCACACCCTAGATGACATCTCGAAAGTTTGAAGACCATCCTATTTCAACAAAAAAAATACAAGCAGGGCTGAGAAGTGCCTGCCCTCCATAGATCAAATCCCGTTTTGTATTTTTTTCATCCAAAACCGCCAGCCGGAGAGACTAAAATGCCCACATCGAAAATAAATAAATAAATAAACAAAATTGTTGTAAATATTGTTTATTACAAACCCTGTTGATGTCTTTGCAGTGCCCATTGAAGTTCACTGTTACGAACATGCCTTAAAATGCTGTATTAGTCATTATTGAATTTGGATCCTACTCGATTACGTTAGATTTGCATGAGGGTCGGCAGAACTAAAAGAATAAGATAATTTGATTTTTGTATTGCCACAAAAAGAGTAAACATTCTCTTGAAATAGAAGAACTACAAGAGATGAAGAACAAACAAGCATACAAAGATGGGCATTTTCAAGGCACTCAGAAAAGTTACCTTGGAAGGTCTCTTATGTAAAATCCCACCAAAAAGAAATACATTAATAATAAAAAGGCAAAAAAAAATATTTCAGGTAATTTGTATTCTCTCCTAAATCAGAGGATGTGCACAAGATGAATTACAGTAGGCTTGAAATTCATTTGGCCTAAAGCGGAGGGGGGAAAGACAAAAAAAAATTCTAATGGAGTATAGAGTCCAAATTTATTTAACGTTATATATAATCCTCCATTTTCATTGCCAACGTCTTTACTTATCTTGCATCTCAGGGTCAAGGGCGGATATTTCCACCCCAAAGAATGATGAAGGCACACCAAAAATCTCCAAAAATTATTACAAGTTTGTCATTTTTTTTACTATTTCATCCTTGCTGAAAAGTCTAAAAAACCCCTCCCTCCCTCCCATCCTCCTCCTCCTTCCTCCCCTCCTCCCCCCTCCCCGGCCACCCCTGCCACCCCCGCTCCCCCTCCCCAGCCACCTCCGCTCCCCCTCCTTCCCCACCTCCGCCCCCTCCTCCTCCACTCCTTCCCAACCTCCTTCCCCTTCTTCTCCCCCTCCGCCCCCTCCCCCTGCCGGCCTCCACCCTCCCTCCGCTCTTCCCCCAACGAACTCCAACCCTCCCCCCACCACCACCACCACCACAATTCTGTTCGGTCAGAACTGGCCAAACAGAACTTGGGGGGTGTTCATTAGGGGGAAGGGGGTTAGGGGGAAAGGGGGAGGAGGTGGGGCGGGAGTGAGAGAGTGGAGTTCATTGGAGAAGGAGGGGGCGGAGGCCAGTAGGGAGAGGGGGAGGGAGCGCAAGGGCAGATCACCGGCGAAGGGGAAGGGGTCGGGAGGAGGCCGATTAAGGGGGAGGAGGAGGGGATGGAGGAAGAAAGGGGAAGAAGAAAGGGGTTTTGGGGGGATTTTTTTGGGATGCTTTTATTAGTTTTTGGGGTACTTTCATCCATGGGGTACCTTCAACATTCTTTGGGGTGGAAATATCTGCTCCCGGGTCAGGGGTGAGGTGTAGGCCTAAAAAATGAAAAAAATAAATAAAGAAAGAAAAGAAAAAAAATTGAAGGCAGATACTCTACTACACCCAAATAAAAAGTTCACCTTCATAGAGAAAAAAGAAAATTTTCGTGCACTACTAGAAAACTAGATAGTCCCCACAACAAAGTCCATGGAGAATGCAGCTCAAATCGAGGGGAGGGAATACAAGGTGTAAGGGGGAGAGAACGAAGAGGCAGATCTCAGAGAGAGGGGGAGGAGAGAGAGAGAGAGAGAGTAGGGATAAGCTTTTCCTTTTTTAGATTTTTTTCCCCCTTATAATATCTCTACAGGTCTTCCACGATGAATGCTTTTAAGATTTTCAAAATCCCTTCATGTTTTCAATACTCAGGAACTTATTTTTGTTTATTCAGATTTCTTTTTTTTCATCTTCTACGGAAAATCCGTGAGAGATGTCCTACATTATGCGTGGGAGATATATTTGATAGTGCATTCTCTGTTTTTTCTAAAATAATCCATGATAACTCTTGTAAATCCATGGAGATGTACATCATTTTCCACGGATTATCCCCACGAGCGTAATCCATGGGGAATGTGCAAGATCCCCACGAATTTTTGCCCATGAGAAATAATCTATAAGGACTGCTCAGTTTTCTACTAGTGTGAAGTTATTAGCATGTGATTTCTCCTAAAGAACCTTCTAATATATGATAATACTTTTAGAACTTTTAGAATAAGTTTACAGTATTATTTCGAAATTATAAAGTTTATGGTAGTTTTAAAAAAAAAAATCTTCAGGATAATTCCTTATATTTGTCATCTATTATTTATATTTTGAAGAGTCTCTTTCCGCGGTAAAGCTACAATATCTATCAAAATGTTCAAAGACCCTCAAAGTACTTCAAATTTTGTAAATGTACATAGGATTTAATACATGAACAAATAACTAAAGATTTACAATATAAAGTTCACAAAACCTACACCTTCACTTAAAAAGAGTTAAGTGTAATTGTAGCAAATTTGATCTCTAGCTCTGCATAAAACCAACTGTAATCATCTATCTTCACATTTTAAACAAAAAGTTGAATAGCCAAACAACTCATTCTTTCATGTTTCTTATTTCATGAAAAGAAACAGAATTTGGATTCTTTTGAATTGGATCCAGCCAAACAAACCACTACCTGCAGCTCGGGATTGAGAACAAGATATCTCGGGGGGGCAAAAAACCAAGAGACAAAAAGAAAAACAAGGTCCATGAAAAGGAAAAAAGAGAGAAACAAAGAATCACAACTGGCCTTTGATCATAACAAGGTCTGGTGTTAATTAATAACAAGATCAATTAATTGAATAGCAATTGCTGGTAATTGCAGCACTCCTGAAATTTCACTTGGAGACGCGAACTGCCGCAAGAGTCAACGTCTCCGTCGCCAAGAACTCCCAGACTTGCTTCGTCCTCAGCGCCCCTCCGATGACTGACCAGATCACAAATCCATCAACTTCGCCAGCGATGCCGGTACCGGTCCATATTGATGAGGCCGTCTTCTTCTCTGCAACTGGCCTGCATAGACACCCCTAAATATCTCTGCTATGAGTAATTTTTTAAGAAATTAATTCAAGCGCCAGATTGTAAAAATAGGTTGGATCAAATCTCAGAAAAAGCAAAACAGACACACTAAATTACGTGAAAACCTGAATGGGAGAAAACCGCAGAGAGAGAGAGAGAATCCACTATCACGATGGCGATTATAATAGTGTTCTCTAGTATGCTAGAGTTTCTGAGATTAAACGTCTTCGAGTTTCTAAAATCGAAACTCTTCTACGTTGGAGGTGATCCTCTATTTATACAGATTGTACATGTTTTGATAAAACTGCAAAGTTCAGCTCTATTTAAACGCTTAACTACTTATCCAAGAGGCGGTTAGAGCTGAACATTCAAGTTTGAACTGGTTGAGTGCGAGTTCATCCTTATCTGTTAGTCTGAGTCTAATTGTAGACGTGGTTGATCCATCTTCGAACTGTACCTGCCAAATTCAAATGGAGATTTGGCTTAAAGATAAGGATTTGCACAACTGATTCAATCTCCTCATCCGATCCACACGAGCTATTCGCTATTTGAATTAATCGAGGGCTCCCGCTTGGAGGTTCTGGAGCGACCACGTATTGCTTGCCTGTTTGGTGCTGGAAGGACACGTGTCGTGATCATGAGGAGGTCGGAGTTGACCGCTACACACTACAACAGAACTGGGCTTCCACTGTGGTTTAAAACCGTCGTAAAATAGCAAAATATTATTTTCCAATATTTTAGATTTTTCAGAATGTTCTGAAATCTTTCTGAATTATTTTGAAAAATCTCGGAATTCGATGTCGACCGACACCGATAATCGACTCCATGATTTTTAATTCACAACCAGAATTGAATTTCAATAATCTGTTTACAAATTATTCTTTCAAAATCATATTTTCTACTTTAGGGTATCTTTGGAGATTTTTTTGAATTAATTAAATATATGGCTTATCCGGTGTCGACCGGTATCACTGACCGATTTCAGGATTTTTATTTTGCAAACCAGGCTGAATTTCTTGAATCTGATTTCACATTTTTCTTTCGAGTAATATTTGCTATTTTTACTGAGTTTTTAGGAACCGTTCGGAACTAGTCAAATTTTGACCCAATTAAAATATAATTAAATAATATTAATTTACTTTATTCTTTCTTTACTTCTCCCTTAGTTCTCCTTTTTCTAAGCCAGCCGACCTACACGACCACCTCTTCTCTCTCTTTCTCCCTCTCATAAATCCTCTCACTTATTATCTCTCTCCCTTTCTTTAATTTCCTTCTCTCTCTCTCTCTCTCTCTCTCTCTCTCTCTCTCTCTCTCTCTCTCCTCTCTCTCTCTCTCCCTCCCCTCCCCTCCCCTCCCTCTTCCACCATAGTTGGTCGGTTCCTCTCCATCTCCTCCGGTGGCCTTGCCAGCCGACCACCGTCGCCAGCTCCCTACATCCGACGCCACCTCTCCCTCTCCTAATTTCTTTCTTCTCCACCTCTACTCTCATCTTCATTAAACTTCAACTCCATCTCCAACTCCACCACCTCATCCATAATTTCCGCCACCTCCTTCCCAAATTCAACCACCACTACATCTCCATCTCCTCTCCAACCGGCCACCATCACCACCCCCACCTCCACTTCAACACCACCCCATTTTCATCATCTCTACTCTCCTCCTCTTCTTCTTCTCCTTCTTCTTATCTTCTCAATCTCTTTCTCACTCTCTCCATTGTCTCTCTCCCCATCGCCGGCTGCCGGCCAGACTGCCGCCGCGTCAGGGCGGTCAGGCCATGCCCTGGTCGTTGTTGCTCCTCTCCTCTATTCTTTCTTTCTCTATCCATTCTCCTCTCTCTCTATTGGATCCCACCCGCAACCCAATAACCCATAACCTAAAACCAATAAACCCAAACCCATTAACCCAATCACTTAAGTTTTGGGTTTGGTTTTGGACCTAAACCCAACCCGTTAGCTTGCCAAAACCACATCCAAAATTGATATGTAATTTTACATAAATCCCTTGGCCATTTAGAATATTTACAATTTAGATATTGTTATTACATATTTAACTCATATTTATGATTTTTAGTATTTAGGCGATATCTTGAGCATTCAGAGTCCGATTTAGACGATTCTTGAGCCGTTGCGATCGTAAAAAGACGGGCTACATCCCCGAAATACCTATATAAATGTTTTTCTTTTATAAATTATATTTCATCATGTTAAATACTATTGAGTTATTGATTTATCTAAACAGTGAGTATTGTTCCGTAAATCATGTAAATGGTAAATCACTATAAATAAAGATGTGTTAGTGGTTACTAATATTTTAGAGTAAGTCTTGATTAAAGATAGACATGTAGATGGATTATTTATATAAATTGAGTTATTATATGACAAAGGATAAAAGGAATTCCATAATAATTATTAAATAATAATTATTAAAATGATTGTAAAAAGATTGAAAATAAATAATTCTTTATAATTCTTTTATGATATCGATCACAGTAATAGCATAAATTGATATAACAAATACTGATATATGTCGATTGCTTTATATTCATATTAACTATATCACCCTAACACAATTACTATTACCAGAAATCAGAGTATAACTACTGATACACTGGACATCATTATTTACATAATCATGTATCATTTTATATGAGTTACTGTTACTTGCATGTTCTTGTACCCCCGTTTACGAATATTCTATTACACTGGACACTATTATTTCATGTACTCGTAGTACCGTGACATGGATATACTATCACACTGGACACTGTCATTTCATGTATATCTATCACCGTTACACAGATATTGTTACACTGGACACTATTATTTCATGTTCATATACTACTGATACACGGATAGGCTATTCCACTGGATACTATTATTTCATATATTCGTATCACCGCTACACGAATACTATGTGCACAGTTATTTCATGTTCTTATAACACTGTTACATAAATTCACCTGTATACATGTGTTTATTATTTTTGTATTTCTGTTGCATGGATCATTGTTTTTGTTACATGGATATTCATGTATTCTTGTAACATAACTATTTTTTGTTACTAATATCGATATGATACTCTTGTTACCGAACATGAGTGATGTTGATATGTGGTATGTGGAACTAAGTGTCATGTGGATCTAAGCCATGGGGCCACCTCTATAACCTCACATCTCTTGTTTCTAGTTTTGCGTTATCTTGTTTCATGATATCAACAAAACTCATATCCTATTATCGTATTATATGTACCATGCACTGTTCTTATTCCTGATACACCGTGTGATTTAAATATTAAATATAAAATAAGGATGGGGGTGACTCGACGGTTAACTAGATGTTATCGGGTAGATGTCATGAATCCATATTAGTCCCACTGCAGGGGACGTGGTAGTGCTGGCTACCTTCCCGTTTTCTGTTTCCCATTACTTGTTTTGCTTTAGCGGGATGGCCCTGGTCTCAGCAGCCAGGGGTTTGTTTTAAGGTTGTGATTCCGAGTATGCCCGAGGTAGACCCACCAGATTAGAGCTCCTTGACCATTAAGTTTTCAATTAATATAATAAAACAGTATAAATAATAGTGACATTGGAAACACTTGTTATTTGGTCATTCCTTCGTTCGAATAATGGTACCCATATGCCATGTTCGGCTGGAGTACATGCCCCGGTATGAACTGTCAGTGGTATGAGACACTGAAAGAGATTGATTAAAATGTCAGGCGGTAGTGATTGTTATTATTGTATAAATCACATGACATGCTCGATACATATATATTCATTTATACTTGTTACACTTTTTGCTATCTTATCTACCATCATATCACATGTATACTTTGCACTTCTTATATTCTTCATAGACATATTATTCATGTACACATATACTCTGCATTCTATTATTTCATATTCCATGTGTTTTCTTCATATTAGTATGGTTTGTGTACTTCATGTATACATGTTCATATTATACATATTATTCACGATACTATCATACAATTTTTACTAGAGTTTAAACCTTAAATGGAAAATAATAAAAGATGATATATGTTACTTACACAAGTTGATTATATTGATATGTCACTAAATGTTGTATTATATTACACATACTAATAATAATACATAAAAGGTATAACTCCTATTGATTATAATAAACTAATAATATAAAGGTAGATGATATATAAGACTCTTTTCGATAATATTATTGTAATTCCTATTATATAATTGTTTAAGATTGTAGTAGTATCGTCATTGTAACATGCATGCTAGGTATTACTACTGTTATAGTGTGAATATAACATTTGTATTAGTTATACTGATCATTAGCATAATTATATTGTATCACTGCTAGTTAAACATATATTATATATTATTGTGGTTGTACTACTTTTATAATATATTATTACTCATTTTCATTTTACCACTCACCAGGTTGCTTTCTGACGACCCTGATTTATATGTCAAGGTTGGAGGTTCGAGATATTATAGTACATGATTCTTCACAGGATATTAGGAGAAGGTTCGATGCCTCTATTATTCATAGGTATTTTATTATTTATTTTTTATTTCCTTTATTATCCTTGTTTCCATATCTATCATGATCACTGAACCCTTTTGTAGGTATTCTTGTACTTCCTTAATGCTAGAATAAATGTATATATTGTATTTATTTTTTGCACTGAGGCTTAGCATGTATATATGGGAGTTTTTTTTCCTGCGTATATACATCGCTGGCTCTCATTGCGTCCCATCTATTGTATATTTTGAAAAGCGGAGCGTGATACTGAAGATCGCCTTGGTCGCCGAGGCATTGGAGAAGGGAGAAGATGTGAGGTCCGTGGCATCGGAGAAAGGAGGAAAGGGCCACGAAGAAGCCCAAGATCTAATTGTGAGCTGAAATTTTGAGGAATTGTGGGGATTTTTTTTTTTGGTGAATGTAATGTATTAATTTGTTGGATCGGTTCTCTCTCTTGGAACGGACAGCTAGGGTGTAATTTTTAGAATCAGTTCTCTTGGATCCTTTCTTAGATCGGTGACATGGCAAGGATCAAAAAATATAAATTCAAATTTTATGGCGGTTCTTTAAGAACCGCCGTAAAAGGTTTCTTTTTAGGGTGGTTCAATTAATAGCCGCCCGAAAAAGTAAGAAGGCAACATTGTCTATTTTTCTCCAAATTCAAATTTTATGGCAGTTCTTTTTAGAACCGTCGTAAAAGGTATTTTTAAGGGCGGTCATTTAATAATCACCTTAATAAATAGGAAGGCTAAATTATCTAGTTTTCTCCATATTTAAATTTTATGGGGTTCTTTTAAGAATCGCCGTAAAAGGTACGTAACCACCCTAAAAAATAGGAAGGCTAAATCATCTAGTTTTCTTCAAATTTCAAAATGTCACAATCTTTTATTGCAGGGTAATTTCGGTTCAAACCACCGTGAAATGTGCGTCGTCTATTCTCAAATCTGTACTAGTGACAATCTCAAATATAATCCGAAAGAAGCGGCCCGACTTAAAGAATGGACGCCCGTTCTAGACATGTTCGAGTATTTCCTTCATATAAGTCGTGCTCCTTCCAAGACAAATTAGAGCTTAGAAATCTTTTTGAGAGACTTTAGGGTCATTCTTCACACTATGCTTGTTTCAAATTGATCATCTTCACCAAGCTTACCTTTCTTTCATTTTTCTTGAAATTTTGGGAATTTTTCCAACTGATTCTGACACATTCAATATTTCAGTCATTTTATCAATTCTGCATAAACTTTATTGGACCAATCCTATACCATCTGAAAGTGCAATTCATAATATTTTCAATACAACTTGAATCGTTCAATACCGACACCATATGCAAAAGTTATGAAGAAAACAAGCCAATGGTATTTTCTCTTATTCTATAGAAAATTGGACGATAGTGCGGTACCATCTGACCTGGACAGTAGTTGGTTACAGTTCAGGTCTTTTGACAGCTATTTTTTAACATTTAAATGGACGTTTCAAATTTTTGGGTCCATTTATAGACCCAGACGGTATTATATTACTACTGGGCCCGAAAACAATAGTTTTTCAATATTCTGCACTCATGTTCTCAACCTTTCAACCTTATCTTTGTTCCCTCTCCTCTCAAGGAGAGAAATTTGCCTTGTGCTAATACACATCAAAGCAATAATAGGTGAAAACAATTTTGACGTTCTCTAAACAAAAAGCTCCCTCTCTCTCTCTCCCCCCCCCCCCCCCCCCCCCCCCCCCCCCCGCAAATTTCTTTGACTGGTGCTTTTTCGTAGTCGTGTCCACGTCAAACGTGGTACTATGCCAAGCATGCTCGGGAGTTCAAATGTTCTTTGCCTTCACAGCTCCCTCAACACCTCAACAAGCATTCTCTTGCTTTTGCTCTTTTTATTCTATATTCATTTTTATACTTAAATCATATAGTATCTTCTTCCATATATTTATCTCTTTATATTTCCCTAGTTCTAAAGGGTTTTAATTTGAGAAAGTGGGACTAACACTAGTAAGACACTATGATACCCCTTCTTCCCGTTGCTATAGCCAAGCGGGTAAGCTTTATGTATCTAGAATTGTTATGTTATTTACATCTCTTGAATAGATATTATCTACAACCTAGTCCTTATTGCTGATATTTTTTCAAGTTAAGGAACCCTACAACAGGGTAGGCTCGACTGATAAGGGAGGAGAAACTTTAATCCTTCAAGAAAGCATACATGTGATCAACAACACTAGGGAAACTTAAGACACAGGTGGTGATTGTGATCTTACCCTCCAATCAAAAGCTTCGCCAAAGCAGCAAGCAAGCAAGCATTCCCCGGATGTGTATGGACTCAATATTGCCAAGTTGCATGATCGAGCTTGGATCTTGCTCCACCACAGTTGTCAAGTTCATCGTTTCTTCGAGGCCTATTTTTTTCGACCTCTCTCGCGATCTCACTTTCTCAGCGATCTCCGCAACTTCCCTATAAAACACTAGTAATGCTGTAGTTGATTCTCCTTCGATGACTCCTTCACTACTCTGACGAACCCCAACAGTGCTCTACTGCAACTTAACATTGATCACTTTATTTAAAAGAAAGTCAATAACCTTAACCGCGACGGTTGCAACCGTGACCTCTAGTCGCATTTGGTCGCTAACATCTTTTTTCCCAACGTGTTATCTCGACCCTAACCAGAACATATGCTGTTTTTTTATTTGTAAAACTATAAATAAAGGTTATAGGAGTGGATATTAGCACACAACAAATTGATTAACACACCCACCAGATTATGGCACCCACAAAATTGATGAAGACACCCCTAATTTTTCAAAAATTGTCAAAATACCCCCCTTCTTCCTCCTTCCCTCTCATTTTGCTTCGCCGCCTCCCATCATCGTCGGCCCCCCTCTCCCTCCCGCCGCCATCTTCTCCCCTTTTCTTCTTCCTGAGCTCAGTCTAAGTCGTCATCCCCGAGCTCATCCCCCTCTTCTTATTCTTTTCCGAGCTTCCCTTATCATGCCCCAAGCTCCCCTATTCTTTTCCCTCTCTCCGTTCTCAACCCCCCCCCCCCCCCCCCCGATCGCCTTCCCACCTCCCCCCGATCTCAGCTCGGCCAACTCTGACCGAACATAGATCGATCTACTCCTCCTGAGTTGCCTGAAAGAGCTCGGGGAAAGGGGTGAGGGCAGAGGGCGAAGAAGGGGTGAGGGTGGAGGATAAGGAAGGAGGGGGAGGAAGGCGGATCATCGGCGGGTCGCCGCGGAAGGAGGAGGCTCGATCAGACATGGTAAACTGGGGGAAGAAGAAGAGGGGCATTTTGGACCTTTTTGGAGGGTAAAAGTGCCCAAAAAACTAATGGCACTCTTCTGATAATCTGATGAGTATGTTAATCTATTTGATGGGTGCCAATACCCGCCCCTAAAGGTAATCCTTCACCACTTTTCTACAAAAAAGAGAAGGAAAAAAAAAAAAAAAAAACAAATTCAGAAATCAACATCATTGTTATACAAGTAAAACCTCATCCGCAATAAAAATATAAGGCAAAATGTATTGTGTTAATTTCTACATGGCTATTTTCCAGGAGTTTCATACTTTGATGCATAGCGTTCTCATTCCCTGCCCCCACACAGCGTCCCAATGCACCCAATGGTTCCTTAATGTCGGGATTTTGATTGCCCTCGTCGCTCAGCTGGAAAGCACAAAACACTCTTAAATATGTCCTTGTCGCTAAGTCGTATTTTGAAATGTTGGAGCTGTTTGGATTCAAGGAAGTGGGCGGAAGTGAGGAAGAGAGAAGTGTCATTTCTCACTTTCGTTGTCCATCCAAACACCGAAAAATAAAAATAAAAAAAAATCCTTTTTCCTTTTCTCTTTTTCTTTTAAACAATCATTTTCTCACTTTCAGGATGCTACAACTAATTTTATGGTCATGCAAATCTCATTTGTAATAAGTTGTAGGTCAAATCAGTTAATTTTGTGGTATGTAAATCTTACTTACATTTCAATTTTTTTCATAACAAATTTTTATTTTAATATTATTTTATGGTCAACTTTGTGGTCAACCTTTCCACTTCTTCTTCCACGTTACTAACCAAATATCGAAAAACACAATATACTTTTTCACTTCTACTTTCCAACAACCAACCAAACACTAAAAAAAGATACACATAAATTCTCATTTCAAAAGGAAAATAATCTACTTCTCACTTTCTCACTTCCGTCCACTTTCTTGAATCCAAACAGCCCCGTTAAGAGCTTAAAATGTGAATTAGTTTTCACGCATTGCAGTTCAATTATGTTTCTATGGTATTGATTGTTTTCTTTCCATCATTACTATGAAATCAAGGAGAGGTCAAGAAAACGAAGTGGAGAAGACGGCTAAAAAGGCCTCAATGTTGGCCAAGACAAAGACTCAATCCAAGAGCATGTAGCAGCAAAAGCCCTAAGCTCAGCGATGGGCTTCCTTTCTACTTTAAATGTTTCAACTTGTTATGCTCTATAGATATCTTGTCTTAAAGTTTTGACTTATATACTGATGTGATTTCTAACTGCTAAGTTGAATGTGACTTTTTCCTTCTTCTAAGATATCTTGTGTTAAAGTTTTGACTTATGTTCTGATGTGATTTCTAACATTCCCTCACTTCCAGAGTGTTACAGTTAATTTTGTGGTCATGTAAATCTCATTTGTAATAAGTTGTAGTACAAAACAGTTAATTTTTTTATCATGTAAATCTCACTTGCATTCTAATTACAGTCCATTTTTTATTTTTCTTAATTAATTTTTATTTTAATATTATTTTACGATCAACTTTGTAGTCAACTTTTCCACTTCCACTTTCACATTACCATCCAAACACCGGAAAAGACAATATTTTTCAAATCACACTTCCCAATAACATCCAAACACCGAAAAACTTACTAACCAATTCCCAAGTTCCAAAGGAAATTATTACTACTTCCTCAATTCCTCACTTGCTCACTTCCACCCTTAACCAAACAGGCCCTAAGGGGCCGTTTGTTTCGCGTAAAACTCCGTAATTCGTAAATGACTTACTATCCAGTTACAACTACGGCGTTTGTTTGGACCGTAAAACCTAAAAGACTTACGTAACTCAACTAACACTCACTTGCAACCCAGTTACCACTCACTTACAGCTCAGTTACAATTAATTTTGTGGTCATACAAATTTGTAATATTTTTTTAAATTAATATTAAATTTTTTTAATATTTAACTTTTTTAATATTTATTTGCAGTATTAAAACTTTTAAAATCACCAGATAGTTAATTTTGTGGTCAACTTTTTCACTTACGACTTATACATTACGACAACCAAACACCGTAAAGTACAATATACTTTCCCACTTTACAATTTTATATTACCAACCAAACACCGTAAAATTTACATACATGTAACTCACTTATAATTGTAAAAGACTTTACCAATTACAACTACGAATTACGGCCAGTTACGACAACCAAACAGACCCTAAAAGAGAAAAGAGAAAAGAGAAAAAAAAAAGGGCTTTTTTTATTTCCTTTTCCGATATTTGGATAGATAGAGAAGTGAGCGATTATACTTCCCTGTCTCCTTACTTCCGTCAACTTCTTTGCAACCAAACAGCCCCTTAATGAAAACTGTAAAAACTTCATAAACAATTAACCATCTTAATTCATCTTTCCTTGTGCAAAAAAGAGGTGGTCCTAATTGCCATAAATACTTCCAATAAGATTTTGTTTGAAGTTAAGGGAGGTCATTCTGTAGAACTCAAATTTATCTGGCTTCAAGCCCAATGATTGGACACCCCTCCTTTTCCTCCTTTCCAGACTCCTTGAGTTTGCATTTCTTTGAGCTTCCAATTTTTGTCCCGGGTTGATAATTTAAATAAAGCTTAAAATCGAGCTTTATTCTTGGTTCGAGTTTGCCCAGAACCGAGTTTTAAAAGTTTAAAAAAAAAAAAGAACACTTGGCTCGGGTTGTCGATTTCGGACTAAAAAATAACAGCCGCCCACGATCAGAACCCGTTATGTTGACGGGGCGAAGCGTCTCAGTGCTTCTGTGGTCCAGAGCTGACTTGTCCGAGTTCGATTTTTAAAAATAAATTTGAGAAAGATCTGATTTTGAAATTAAATTTGAAAAAAGATTTATTCAAACAATTGACCTTCCCTGAAATCCCAGTTCTCGAGCCCAGAGCCAAAATCCAAGAAAATAAGAGCCTCTTTCTTCTCGCCTCCTCGCTCTCTGTTTCCTCCTCTCCCCTTCCCGGTCGAAGACAGATGAAACGATTCTTCCACCGATAGAGAAGGATGGCTCCTCTAAGAAGCCCACTCTCTCTTCTCCCGCTTCGGATCACAGCACCAAAGGCAAAGACGAACCTGAGACAGCTTCAGGAGAGCAAGGGGAGAGGAGAGAACCCCTCAAGTTTCTCACATGGAACGCCAACAGCTTGCTCCTCCGCGTCAAGAACAACTGGCCCGAGTTTACCAAGTTCGTCCAGACCCTTGATCCCGACGCCATTTGCATCCAGGTCCTCCTCCTTCACTTTGTTTCCCTCAAGTGGGTCTCCTTGTTTTCTGCATATGTTGTGATTGTAGCTGATGGGTCAGTTTAATTTCCTCTGATTATTGTTTTCTGGATTTATATTGATGCAATGTGGTTTAGATAGGATGCAATTTGTCGAGGAAAAGCAATTTGGCTATTTTAGCATTCCTACTCACTGTTTAAGAATTGGGGACTTGAAGTTGTTTTATGCGGTGGAATTATCTATCACCCATTGAAACTTGGGAGATAAAACATGGTTCCTATTGATGTTGCATTCACTAATGCACAAATTCAAAAATGTACAAGAATTTGCTGAATATGCCATGTAACTGTATGAATAAATGCCAAAGAAAAGATTTGACTTATAGGCCAAACTATTGATGTGGGAAAACACTTGCAAACTTGTTCAGACCAGACCATCTCAACTGATTCTCTGTCATTTTATCCTCAATTCAATCTACCTTATGGATGTACTTGTTTTTTTCTTCTAAATTCTATCTTTTAGCATATTGAGACTAATCCATCTCAACATTTTTCTCTTTTAAAATCGGTGACAAAATAACTATTTTATTATCACATGCTTATGTAACTGTGCACAACATCAGTAAACTATGATATTTGGACCATGCCAAATAATATAAGAAAATATTTCACTCAATTCCAGGTAGGGTAGGACCAAGAAGCAAAATAAACAAAGGTGCAGTATATTGTTGGCCTGTGGTTCATGATACTTTAGCAGGTCCTTTTTCCATTGTAAAGTTATATACCACTATATGGAACAAAACCATCTTAGTTTTGTGCATGAATAACTTCAGCAACACGCTAAGATCAGACAGTTCAGTAACTGGCTTTTAGATTTCTAGTGCAAGAGAGGTAGTTTTTTTATTGCTCTTTTTTCCCCCATTTTGGTTTGATAATTTGTTAAATTGGAGAAGTAGGCTGCATAGTTTTCATCAATTTAATGCTAGTAAATAAAACACTGGCTTATTACCTTTGCTTTTGAGAAGATCATTCTAGTATTTCTATTGTTGGAGAATGATGACTACAAGCAATTGAATTGGTGATTTTTTTGATAGGAAGTACGAATGCCTGCTGCTGGTTCCAAAGGTGCACCTAAAAATCCTAGTGAATAAAAGATGATACAAGTTCTTCCCGTGATGAAAAGCAGGTAAGAGGACGCGCTAACCATATTAATTCTATCTGATTCTGAATTTATGAAAGATTAAGCATGCATGGAGTAAGAGAACTTTATTATTTGTAACATATTAACAGTACATTAGAAAATAGTCAAAAATACATACATTGATTAATACTTATAACTACTGATGGTTATGGACTTCAGTCATCCTAAAACCATGTTTCAGCACTAATTCTTGTGGAGTGGTTTCTGTTAGACAATCATGTACTGGCAGCTGCTTTTAGAAGATCCTTTTTTGACTATAAAAATATGTCAAACCAAACTAGGTAAAGAATGTTGAATCATGTACCTTGTCTGATCAAATTATATTTGGAATGCACCTCTATTAATCTAATTGACTATGACTTACGAGACAAGCTGCTAAGAAATCTACAACTTGGGAAACATTTTTGAGTTAATTTCTACTCAAGAGACTTCACCATCCTAGTCAATACATAGCGTTGGATTATATTTTCATTGCAAGAATGAACACTCTTGGGTGTTCTATGATCTTTCTTCCTTTGTAAGACCCATATGCCACTGGTTTAAATTTTGTATAAGAGATCATGGAAATGTTGATTGGGACTAGCTGTTGACTTGCATTATTTGTTATGTGAACTTATGCTCAGGCTTGTTTGCTGTTATTACCTTATTACTAAGGAGTTTGTTTTGGTTGTTATTCCTTTTATTGAAAACCAGAATATTGTATTAACAAGTAAATAGACCGGGAAACACCTACTTGTGACTTAGAAAGTTTCCTGTGGACTCTAAGAGTTATTGGTTCCTAGCACACAGGACTGGATAATTTAAAGATCACATAGCATCTGTTGTATTTGCTTTTTCTTGTTGTCTTTCAGCGGCCGGTGAGTTCATATTATGGTTTTCTTGTGCAGCTCAAGGTTTCAAAATGGGGAAATGTGGACAGTGGAATGAAGCTGTAGGGTGCTAATAAGCACTAGGCAGGATGGGTACATGTACACACATTTTAAAAGTTCTAAACATTGTTAGAAATCAGAATGAAGCATTGCCTTGTTCCCGAAATCATCTTTCCATCATTGAGAAAGAGGATGGGATCTTAGAGGAACTCAGGGGATGAGGGGACAATTGAATGGAGATTAGGGATTAGAACAGGGATTTAGTTTTATTATGTCGAGGTGGGCTCGCAGGGAAGGTGGCGCATGTGTCAAACTCGCTTTAGAGGGTTCCTTGTGCTATATTGTCTGCTTCCAACTACTGGTCTCTTTCTTATAAATGCCTAGTCCCAAAGTGGACCAGGGAATGGCCCGCTCTGCTTTTAGCAGTTTCCAAAGTACTGCTTTTATTGTTTGAAAATTAGTGAAGCACTGAATTACGAGTCATAGAGAGTACTTATTAGACTTTCACCTTTCAAAACAATATCACTTTTGAAGCATGCTACTGTAGATGAATTACAAATTACCACAACAAATACTCTTTTTCTAATGTTAGAACTTGAATGTCTTTGGGTTCTGTCTCGGCTCCTGTAATAATTCATCAATCGACAACTCAATTTGTGAGCTGACATCACTCTTTTAGGTTGAGCCTGATTGCTCAGCTGTTCTTTTCCAATGCTGCATAGTCTAGAACCTGGCCCATCCAATTAATCTAGTTTGAAGACCAAAGAGCTTGTTATATGGGGCAATTGGATTTTTCACAATCCATATGGTAACTCACCGGTAAAACATAATTTATTTCTTCCTTTCTTCTGGCTATTATGAACTATAAAAGAAAGTTCATAATAAACTTAGAAGAGAGAGCACTCGACTAAATATTTGGAACTCCATGGTCTTGCATCAACCACAACCTACAAGCAACCATTTTCTCATCCTACCTCCTGTTTTTCCCTTTTTCCTTGAGAAATTTGGAATGCTACATGTCTTCAATATATGTGCGCGCGCGCGCGCGTGGTTTTTAATACTTCCAGGACATAACTAAGCTATTTATGCCTAGCTACAAAGTGAATAATATGCAAAGAAATTGAACGGTCCACTCCATGCATCTAATCTATATGTTTTAAAAGATTTATAAACAAAAAGATATTTATTTTGAAGGCTTGTTACTTATGCATCAAGTAGTTTAAAATGAACGATTTTCAATTGACAGAGAAAAACCGTTCATTTTGCTACCACTTTAACCCGTTCATTTTGCTACCACTTTAACCATAGGTAAATAATCTTTAAAATGAATGATTTGTTGTGTATAAAGTTTTAAAGTATTTAAATCAAGATTAATAAAATGGATTGTCTAATCTTATTGCATAACATGTATTTTGGTAGATGGCACAAGCCACACAACTAAATTAGTTACGTTCTAAGAGTATTAAAGCCTCACTTTACACACACAGATATGGCACAGCTTGATCCCAACCTTAGGGAATATGCCCAGTGACAGTCGCAACTCTCCAACAGCAAGAGTGCGACACCTGAATAATTTCTGCTTAAAATGCCTACACATATAACGTATACCTTACATAACCCAAAAGCCTTAAATATTTATATAAGGAACATCCATAAGTCAATAATTAACTCTGGACTCTTATTGCATCAATCTCAACTAACATACATTAAGTCTCAAAAGTCACAAGATAACATTCATAATTACGCCCATTCTAGAAGGTTATCTAGCACGAATTATCTTTAGTGGACTTCTCACAAGCTCCGCAACTCACAAAATCCAGAAGGTGAACTAGTTAGAATCTGGACTACATGAATCTGAAAATGTTGAGCGAGCTTATCGCTCAACAAGGGAATGAACCATGTTATAAAGTTCAAGTTTAAATGCCATGCGATGATACATATAATACTAGCATGATAAAAATGAAGAATTCTTATTATCAAATAGTGCACATATGACGTGAGACATCATTTTCAAACAATTATAACTTTGTGAAATTAGGTAGACCATGTGATGTAGGACGAGTAAGTAAATTTGATAAGTTCAACAAATCGTGAGATTTTTTTGTTCCAAGATCAAGTGAACGAAAAGAACATTCCATCACATCTTGGAACACGTAAAACAGAGCCTGTTTGTGAAAGTTACACTGTTTTCAAGTGAAAGGGGCAGTTTTGCAAATTTTGTTGGGGTCCAAGCTAGTTCCATAAAACATTCAATTATGCTGATTAGCTACTAATTTTATATTTTTTTATTAGTCTCCCTTTTCTATTAGGATTTAAGGTTTCTAATTATTCTTATTTTTTAGTTTCTTATTTTATTTTCTTTTAGAGTTTGAGTCAAAGTAAGAGTCTTATTTGAAATAGATTCTAGATAGGAGTGTTTAGAAGAGTTCGAGATGTGTTAGAATTTTATGTATGAAAAGTCTATATATAGGTCCTTTGAAACTTTTTGTAGGAGTTTTGAAATTTGATAAAATTTGAGAAATTTTCTTTCTTTCTCTGGTGGACTCCAGAGTGTTCTTCTAACTAGCGTTTTGCCTAGAGTTTGCCGGCGCTAAAACGAAATCTAACCTGCACTTTTGCTTCCGATATGTGTCAAGTGGTATCAGAGTGAAGCCAAAACTATGATGACTGGTGTAGAGCGTGACAGTATTGGCGATTTAGCTCTAAAAGCTCTTTCAATTATATTTTATGCTTGCGAGCGAAGGGTTTGAGGAGCAATTCCAATCTCTTTATTAGGTGATCGAAAATATAAGTTTGAACAACAATAAAGATCGTGATGGTGTAGGAATAATTGTGCTGATGGTCTTAGCCTAGGCCGACCTACACATCATTAAGATGATGATTTAATACATTAGTGTTTTTACGCACGGTGTTCTTTTAACAAGAAGGTGTGCAAACTTATCATCGACAATGTGAGCTACGAGAACATTGTTTCGAGAGCACTCTTGGACAATCTAAAATTGTCTAGTGAGTCATATCCAAATCCCTACAATAATTGCTGGATTAACAAGGGATTATCTATTAAGGTAACTGAAATATGTCATGTTTCTTTTTCAACTAAAAATGTTATCAAGATTTTGTTACTTGTGATGTCGTGGACATAGATGTATGTCATATTTTGTTGGGGAGGTCATCGCAACATGAAGTAGATGCAAAGCACAAAGGTAGATAGAGTATTTATATGTTCTTGTGGAAGGGTAAGAAGATTGCACGAAACCTATTAGAGACCAAACTGAAGCTTCTAAATTAGGGAGGCGATCTTTCTTATCAATTTACAGTTGTGATGAATTTTTGACAAAATCAAAGTAGACCAAGCAGAGATTTGACATGGTAATAAAGGAAGAAGCAAGTAACCCGACCAATTGATGTTCCAGTAGAATTACAGCCTTTCTCAAAGGAGCTTAAGGAGATCAATGCTAAAGATATGTCCGATGGTTACCACTTTTTTTATTTTTAACTGAGTTAGTGTCCTCAGAAGAAACTTCATTTCCAAGTGTCCAAGTTAGATGAAGAGGTTCAAATCACACATGTAGATAAATCAATGTCTTCATAGTCCAAGAGGTTGCACAATTGTTCTTTGAGATTCTTATTCCTCATCCATCAATTGTTTTCTCATGAACTTCATAATCACGGGTTTTGATTTCAACACCTTCACCATTATTGTCGTCATTCTGTACCGTCTCTGCACCTCTCAAATTGTTTCCTAACACTTGTGACCTTTTTCTAATTCTTTTAACAAAGATGTCAAATTTGAAAGAAGATAAAGTTGACACAAGTAAGAATTCTACATCAGGTTGATCTTACAATGAAGCCGGTTCATAGTCGAAGACATCATGGATGTATTCTTCATTCTACAAAATCAAGATTTGTTGCAATAATTTGACATCTATATTTTTATTTTGACCTACTCTAAGTTATACTCGAGCATGAGATTTTTTAAACAGAGGAGAATGTTATAGGATAAGTAAATTTGATAAATTAAACAGTTCTAAATAATCATATTTGTCCGTTTCCAAATCAAGAGAACAAAAATAACATTCCATCGCATCCTAAAACGCGAAAAAGAGCCTGTATGTGAAAGTTATGATGTTTTCAAATTAAAGGGTAGTCTGCAAATTCTACAGGGGCGATCTGTCCATGCCAATTTCATAAAATATTCAATTATTCTGATTAGCAGCAAAATTTTCTGTTTTTTAGTTTTCCTTTTCCATTAGATTTAAGCTGATCCATGTGTCCGACCCGGCATAATTCTCTTTTGGTTCATGTAGCCTACTCCAAATACTTGGGACAAATGACTTAATTGTTGTTGTATCTTGTTTTCCTTTAGAGTCTGAGTAAATATATGAGTCTTTTTTGAAATAGACTCTATATAGGAGTGTTTTAGAAGAGTTTGAGTTGTATTAGGATTTTATGTATGAAAAGTCTATATAAAGGTTCTTCGAAACTCTTTGTGGGCATACTGAAGTTTAATAAATTTGTGGAATTTCTCTTTCTTCTGGTGGACTCTAAAATTTTCTTCTACTTAACGTTTTGCCTAGGGTTCGTCATCGCTAGAATGAAATCTAACTGGTGCTTTTGCTTTCGATCTGCGCTACCATGTCCCAGTGGGGTCAACACTTCACACCTTAGTTGACTTGGGTCTCACCAATATTCTCGCCTGTGGTCAAGATGCCTAGATCAAGTCCCGTGTAGATCAAACACCTTCATGAAGGGGACACATCGAGATCCAACATGCCTTTTCAATTTCAATGTAACCAGTATATCTGAATAAAATGCATGCAACAATGGTCTCAATCATAACCATAGGATTTTTCTAACAAGTTTACGTTCATCTTGTCTTGTGATAAACATGCATATCAATGCACGATAAAAATAATTTCGTCCTTGCATGTGCATTTTAACCTAACTCTACGTGAGGAAAACATGAATCATGGCCTAAGAGCCAAAATATCATATACCATAAAATTTTCATAAGATATCCACTTCTCATCTTGCATGTAGTTTACTCCTAAACTAACATAACAAGTAAGAACACTTTTCAATATGCTCAATAACAATTATTCAACATGAATCAAATAAATAAATGCATGGGAACATATATACACATATCTTTATGTCCAAAACACACTTGTAGCATAACATATCAATTTATATGTATAAAATTCATAAAGTTTATAACATGAGTCCTTCACTTTCGAAAGGTCTTGATCAAAAGTCTTATGTGTAAGTCCAATATAGCCTTCAACTCATAATGAAAACGCCTAATAACAAGTAGTAGATCCTTATCATACCTTGAAATCTCATAACCTATTCTAGAATCCAAAATTAGTCATTTAGGTTGCCAACCCTTATAGAAATCCTCAAAATAAACTTGATGTAGCCTCTTCAAATTTTAGATATTTTTACAGAATTTTTAATGAATTTTTTAATAACAAGTTGGGGTCAAGGGGGACCTTTATGCAAATTGTAGAAAAACCACAAGCTTTTCTGTAATTATCAAAAGTTTTATTCCTCAATGATTTAGAGAATGCATCAGCAAATTTATATCATCCAAGGTCTATATATAGCAAAGATTCTATTAGATATTTGGGTCTAGGGGTAAATTATAAATTTTGAAAGTATTTTGGACTCAGATAAATTTCTCCTGTCCCGGGGACCAAGAGTAATTTTCCAATTCTCTTCTTTCTTCCTCAACAACACAATACAGCCTGAACCCATTTCAGAGTGGGTTTGAACCGGCTACAACAACTAACTTGGGACCATCCCTGGCCGTGGGAGGGCACCGTCAGGCGACCACTATCAGCTAGTCCCTTCGCCGGAATAGACTTATCATCTTTAAAATCAAAAGAACTGTGCAACTTAGTATTACATCTAGAAGGAAATGGGTTTAGAAAAACGTTAGCTTAAGTTCTCCTTTATATGTAGATTAAGTTCACTCCTCTTTCTCCCCTCTCCTTCCTCTCTATTTCAGTTGAAAGAGAGAAAGAGGAGATGAGAGCAATATACATCTCATTCACCCACCAAAACTATGGAGACAAGTGTCTCCTTGCCACTCCAACCCTCCTAATCAAAATTTGCATACTCACCCATATAATTTTTAATTCTTTATTGTCAGTGCATGTCAAGAAGCTTAGACTTTATGGAAAGGATTTCAACCCACTTTCTTTTTTACAAATCAAGTTTTGTTCTAAATCTGAATTTTTGATTAAAGCATGAAAATTGTTATTAATAGGTTGGTTTATGTGTGTGTGTATGAGGAATATGTACTTCAGATATCATCTAACAGACTTCCGTTAGATGACGTATCAAAACTCCAATCTCCCTGTCATTTTTTCATGATCCAACCACACATCATGATTTTCATGCCCTAAGATGTATACATATAAAAAATCACGTGAATTAGAGTTTGTTTACTCATTGATCTTTATATCACGTGAATTAGAGTTCGTTTAGTCATTGATCTAATGGTTCCATTTATTCTATTGTTGAAAAACTTTTAAATTTTTAATCATTTGATACCATGAGTAAATGAACTCCATACCACATGATTTTTAAATATATACATCTTGGGACATGAAAATCATAATGTGCGGTTGCATCGTAAAAAATAATAGGGAGATTAGAGTTTTGATATGCCATCTGACGGAGTTCCGTTAGATGGCATCTAAGGTACAATTCTCTCTCTCCCTCTATATATTTTAGTGAAGTTTGGGAGCTATTAGAATACAAACTGTATGGGGAATGAAAGTGACACGTGAATATCTAAGAAACAAATCGTTTTGTTACAAGAAGTACTTGAAAGACAAGAATGCCTTTTAAATCTAGTTTGAGGCTATAGCAATCATGATGTTGGTTGCAATGACAATTATGTCAATTTGGAGATCTGCAATATCATATTCTTAATTAGTCAATGTAGTTTACTTTATATACAAAGAATTTGTGGGGTAATTTAAATTGCTTTCACTGAGCAAACATATTTAGAGATATCATAGTAAAGATATTATTTTTGATTTTTAAGTTCAAGAACCCTATTTGTGTCAACTTGTGGTTGAGATACACAATCCATGGAAGAATGAAATAGCTTTATGCATGGGCTGCTGTTTCACTTTTCCCTGTTGCTGAATATATAATGTTGAGCTTGGAGGAAACAACTTAACTTCCCAGTTGACAAACGAGTTTGGAACAATCACTCGCTGCATTCATGTTGCATTGATGCTTCCACTTTGTTCATGTGTCGGTATCATACAATTCTTCATGCGTATTCAGATGCTAATTCTTCTAAGATATTCTCTCTAGTTAAATTAAGAGCCTAGAATTTATGTTTAAGTCCATTAAATCCAAAGACGTTCAAAATCAGATGCTCCTTTATGTTTCTTTCTATATATGAGTATAACCCACAAATATCTAACAAGTATTTGGGAAATAATTGCATTGGAGTTATAAAACATACATGACCTTGTATTTGAATAGGAAACAACACATCTTAGATTTCATCACAGCTAAAGTTATAAAAAATTTTTAGTTCTCCTTGGATTTTAGCTCATGATTGTTGGACTCCAACTTGAAATAGTTTCCACCCTATGTCAATTCATCTATGGGCATTGCATTATGTTTGATTACTTTATCTTAGGAGGTAGAATTTGTTGACCAAACTCTCTCTTTTTCCCAAGGTGATTTTTCAAGGCTCTTAGCTAAAGTGATCTAACTTGCATAGATTAGATTGATTTGACTGGGATTGGGTTAGGTGGATCGAGTTGTAAGACGGGCCAGGTCAGGTCACCGAGTCTGTTTTCTTCCACCCAACCTAATGATGTAGGAAGTCAAGGCAACAACATCAGCAAGATTTGCATTCGTCGACTAATCATCAAGACTAGTTGACTAATCCTCTCAGTAGTCGACTTACTAGTCGACTAATCCTCTCAGTAGTTGACTAATCCAATCTCAGTAGACGACTAAGCTGGTTCAACAGAGAGTTAATAATTTTTTGAGCTTCTCATTAGTCAACTAATCACTTTCATTAGTCGATTAATCCTGTCAACCGACATCTGCATCAGAAAATATGATTCTGTTTAGGATTTTGTTTTCGGGTCCAATTAGATTCTAAATTATTTTTGTTTTTAGTTTTCTAGTTAGATTAGGCTACTACTTTTAAAGCCTATTTAACGGCTATTGTATTCTTTGTTTTGTATACAATATTTTGATAAATTCATTTTTTCCTCTAAAATTGCTCGTGGATTCGAGTTGTTATCTTTTGCTCGTGAATTCGAGTTGTTTGCTCGTGGATTCGAGTATTATCCGACATGAAGGCTTCTTCAGGGTTCGTTGGCACTCGAACGAGATCTAGCCAACATCTTCGCTTCCTTGTCTGCGTCACCTAAATCTCTTGACTTGTAAGCCTACAGGGAACCTTCAATTATGACCAATGTTTAGAGAAAATCAGTGCATATAGATTTACTCTTAATTGCACTAAAGTGTCATATTAGTATTCTATCAGCATAATTTCTTCCATTATCTTTCCATTACTATGATGCTTAGTTCTCCAATTCTTTTAGTTTTACCTGCAATTACTAATAGCCACTGTGATTCTGTTATGCAGTTGCTTATGCGTGCCTTATCAAGTCCTCCATTTGAAAATTACCGGGTGTGGTGGTCTCTTTCAGATTCCAAGTATGCAGGGACTGCTTTATTTGTTAAAAAACAGTTCAAGCCAAAAAAGGTCTCATTCTCTTTAGATCGGACAGGTAACGCTTCAAGTTCTTTGGTTAGAGTGCTGGAATGTTAATTTTCTTTCAGTTATCTCAATATTGTGATCTTTCTATAACTTGGTATGATCCTTTCAACGACCTTACCTTTTACATTAGATTTCAATTTAACTTCCAGTATTTAAATTCCCTTCATTCTAGAGAAGTTTTTGAATAGCGTGCACATACACAGCACACTTTCCCTGCTCACAAAATGTTTATATCTTGTAATTATGATGCTCATACTGTAAACTGTGGCTGTATCCTTTACCTTGAGAACACACACCCAATTTCATCCCCAGTAGCAGAAAACACAAAACTGTACTCAATTATCACTGTTGCTTCCTTAAAATAATGGCTAACCAATTCTTTATCTTATTTTCACATGATTGCAGTAAATTCCCCCAAGTTGTGGAGTAACCAGTTTTTATATACTTTTCTATTTTACTAGCCCCATGATAGATCATGGTTACATCTTGCATTTGTCTATGAAGTAAACTTTCGAATGTTATTCTTTGCAGTTCATAATTTCATTTGAGTTTCTTACCCTGTAGTGCTAGGATGTCATTGTTGTGGCCCTTGTGGGCCTACCATTGTTTTCCAGATGCCAGGTTTCCTCTAATGTGCTCATACTTCAAAGGAAAAAGTATGCTTGGTTTATAGTGCACTTAATGAACTGTGCTCCGGGTGTTGCTTGGTCAATCCAGCTCACTAGAAACACCATCATATACATGTCGGTGATTTATACCAGGGTACACAAGAAGTAAGGGTTAGTCGAGCAGTGGTTATTGTTCAACCTTAATGATAGGTTTGCATGTGCAGTTGCGATATGGAGATCCGTATGCAATGATGGATCCATAAAGTTTGATATTTCTGTGCTTAAAATTAGGGATGTCATCATGCGAGTTGGTTCAGTCAGTCCACGTCGACTTGAGGGCTAGCCAAATGTAAATAATGTTACAAATCTCCAACCACGCTATTATCCAGCCTTGCATTGGAAATCCCGGTGCAAGTCCAACCATCTCAATGTGCAAGTCTAACCATATCAATATTTGTTTGGCTCTTTTAAGGTATAATTGGCTGCAGATCCAGTATTGGGTTTAGAATTATATCCTAAATGATGGGCCTGCTTTAATATAGTCTCCTCATCCTCAAAGGAACATCTCATTTCTCTTGCTCCAACCTTATAGCCAAATTTTATTTTCAGCCAAGTACCATTATCCCTTTGCTGTTTGCAATAAAGATCAAATCATCTGTAGATCTGAAAGAGAGCAGGGAAGAGAGGGATGGGATGCGACGGGAAGGGAGTGGCGTGCATGTCTTAGCTAGGATGAACATTTGGTATGAAAGAATGCAAGGTCAGTTTAAAGGGACTAATTGTAAAGCTCCTACTCATATATTATTATCTGAGGTTGGTTCATCTCAGGTCAGGTTGGGTTTGGGCAGGGTTGGGCTCAGGTTGGTTTCAAGGGTAAACTGAACCAAATCTGAAGTCAATTTAAGTAGAGGATTTTTAACATATGCTTGATTCAGTTAATTTGCTACATTTTCATTCCTTAATCTTTTTTAACAAGTTAATTTGCTATACTTGGAGCATTTCTACTCTGCAGCATAATGCATGTGTAATCAATCTTACTACTTGGACTTCCATTGAAATGCACATGTATTTCCTGATTGATTGTCTACTGTGCCAGTGGAATTTCAACTTCTACATGTTTCTGTTCTGTTGGCAGGTTCAAAGCATGAACCTGAAGGAAGGGTGATTTTGGCTGAATTTGAGTCATTTTTCTTATTGAATACATATGTACCAAATAATGGTTGGAAAGATGAGGAAAACTCATTCAAAAGAAGAAGAAAATGGGATAAAAGAATTCTTGATTTTGTTCTTCAAATTGAGAAGCCTTTGATTTGGAGCGGGGACCTGAATGTAAGGTAGCTTGCCCCTAAAACACCATTCTGTTTTCTCTCCCACTATTTTATGCACTTGTATTGATCAATCATCCATTTAAGGAAGTTCTATATTATATTTCTGTCTAGTCATCCATTTAATTTGCTACATTTTCATGACCACAACCTTCTGTTGATTTATGTTTCTGCTTTACAGTGAAAGATGAATGCTTTTTTCTAGGTTAAACTTTTCAACATTTATCTCCATTGTCAGCATTCTATTGGTTACATCCCTCTGATTCATTTTGCTATATTTAGATACCCATCTTTATAAGTATTCAAATATACATGAGAAAGTAATAAAGTTGAGCTGTCTGATTATTTGATTCAAAACTCTAATCTGGAAGAGTTGCAAGATGGCTATGTGGCTATTTTCTCATCATTAATATTTTATCAGCCTGTCAGTTGCATCTGCTAAACCCTACAGGATCATTTTCTTGTATCTAGATCCCAGCAATTTTATGCATTTATGAAGATTACAAATTAAAATCATCTATTCACTTATGCTTTAGGAACAGCTGTAAGTGTGAATGGTTCATAGTTTTGACTTGCTGGTCAGCATCTATCACAAATTTTGGTGATTTAGAACTTCTACAATTTGTAGAGTTTTTCCTATTTTGAGTATGTGAGATGTGAGAATAGTTATCTCTTCAGAGTTTCACTTTTTTATTACATTTATTTGCAGCCACCAGGACATTGATGTGAGCCATCCAGATTTTTTTAGTAACGCAAAGCTTAATGGCTACATTCCTCCTAATAAAGAGGCAAGTTATACTGTATTTATTCAAAACTTCTGCTAATCTGATGTTAGAATTTCAGATGAGTTCATATGTTCCACATCCAGTAGCTTTCAGCTCACTGAATTAATATTTTGCGGCCTAAATTCTCATGTGATCTAATGGAAATCACTAACTGCATTTCATTTTGGATTTGTTTTTAGCCGTTTTTGTCCTTTTTTGGATTACATGTGTTAGATACTTTATTTATTTATTTATTTAAGATAATAATTGCACTGTGCTTGCTTATTTATTGTTAACCAAAGATATGCTGTAGGAAAAGGAGATTGGTCCTTCTCTTCTCTCGTGCAACTTTTTCTGCTTCTGATTGCCTGAATAGTTCCCTTACCACTTCAGACTTTTAATCTTCTATTATACCTGCATGTTCTCCAGTTATTAGTGCAAAAGTTTGAAATTGTTTTTCTAATTTATGTCATATTAGAATATGTCTGCTCCTATAGTTTTCTTGTGACACAATTTGCCTTCTACTTATCTTTTCCTTTGGAGTTCAACTGTAGGTAGATTCATGCAAACATGGGACATAGATATAACATGATACGGGTATGATGGTATAAAATAATGCGATCATGGCAGGTTCACACAACAAATTAAGTATATTCCTTTATACATATATCATGCATATACAAAAATATATTTCATAACCTATATAAATTGAGTTTGGATTTTTATTCCTTTTTGGAAACTTGATAACTGCCTATCTATTTGTTCATTTATTTGTGAAAGAAAAACAAAATGTCCACGACAGACGAAAGGGGTGTTCTTGATAAGTGCCTTCTTTTTAATGTTGGCAAATAAGTGCCTTTTTTTGCAAAACTTTGGATTTTTTTAGAAGGATGGGACTATACAGTCCCAGCCACTATGCATTACCAAAAAAATAAAATATAATAACTACAGCTATAGAGTAGTGTCCAGTACAAGGTTCCATATTACATTCATCCAAAATTCACCTTCCAAAATGAAAAGAAGCTAACTTTAAGCATCATTAGTCAATAATGATGACATCAATTCCCTCAGCTGTTTGAACTCTTAATGGAGTGACAGGAGCCACATTTCGAGTAGCAGTATCAGGCTCAGTAGGATTCACAGCATCAAGTCCCAATCATTCAGCATCCACCACCTCCACATTGCCAGTAACAGCTGTCTTCGGAAGTTCTCCTGGTAACTCTTCTTCCAGCTGCACCCCTGTTGCGGCCTCTAACATGTACTCCAAGTCTTTGCTGGCATATTCTCTAACCAAAATGTTATATAAAACTCAATAGATTCAAGCAAGGAACATTACTTCTAAATTTATGAGAAAAATTCTGTTGTTTCTCTCTGCCATATCGCCTAGCAGACTGCCTTGACCGTAAGATCCCATTCAATTTTGACATTAGTATTGACTTGATTCTGTCTCCACAGAGTCCATAAATCAAGTAATCTAACTGGTGTACCACAATATGAAGATCTTGTCTAAAGTACGCCCATATATAACACGCATATGGGCATTCGAAGAAAATATGCTGATTGGATTAATTAAACTCATCACCAAGTACACAAAGACCCACCTGCCCAATTCCTTTATATGCTAGCACATCTAAAGTGTTTAATTTCCTTTATAATAAGCCACATAAGGATTTCAACTTTGAATGGGACACTAGTAGACCAAATTTTAGATGAAGCAAATGAAAAACCACCAAAACTCAAAAAGTTATAATAGGTTTTAACAGAGAAAAGGCCTTTTTCCTCCACCTTCCACTGTCTAACATCTCTATGCTCCCGATGATCTGCATCATACTTATATAATCATCAACTAACCTCCCTGTCAAATTCCTTCTGAACAACACTTGCCAGTTCCATCCATTGCCATCAAAGAAACCACACCGTCTTACCAAGGCTTTCTTATTACTGGCCAAATTATATACTCTGGGAAACCGTTGACAAGAGAAATATCGAGACACCAAGAATCAGTCCAAAATCCACAATGTAACCCATCATCCAGAACAACTTTAGTACTACAACAAAATGGTTCCTAAGACGCACAAATATTCTTTCAAATGTGGACATTTGTTCTTTATGCTGAAATATGTCTGTTTCCTTATAATACATGAATTCAGCTAATTGTCTTCGCAACAATTCTGATTGATAAAATATTTCCATAACCAATTTCCCATTAAAGCCTTGTTCATATTTCTAAGGTTCAACACACCCAAGCCTCCATGTTCCTTAGATTGACATACCTACCTCTCATTTCACCGAACATGCATAGGATGTCAATTCTCTTCTTCCCTTCCAAAAGAAGTTTCTTCTTATCTTATCAATCTGACTCACCACCCCATAGGACACTTATGAAATGACATCATATATAGATGTATAGATGATAATACTGAATTAACTAAAATCCTCATGAATCAATTTCCCAAGTCTTAACGGAATTCCCAAATAGCTAATAGGGAAATAACCACTGTGACAATTGATCATATTAGCTACTCTTAGCTGCAACATAGGATAACACAATAACTGAGCTCTTATCAAAGCTAATTTTAAGACTTGATGCCAGCTCAAATCCATATAAAAGCAATTTTAGGCTCATTACGCTTCTGTCATCACTGCTACAAAATAACAAAGTTTCATCTACATATTGCAGACTGACCACTTTGTTATGAAATCCTTCATGACCCAACCCTTCCAATACACAATTTTTGAATGCCAAATGTAACATTCTGGTAAATGCATCAGCTGCAAGTACAAATAGTGGAGGAGACAAAGGATCCCCTTGTCTTAATCCCCTCTCTGAACAAATTATCCTCCCTGGGTTACCAGTTACCAGAATATGTGATTTACCACCCTTTAAACAAATAGTCATCCAAGACATCCATCTATCTCCAATCTTCTGGCTCTAGGAATCTCAAATATGAAGTCCCAATCTAGCATATCATATGCATTGGCAAAGTCTAACTTGAGTAACAGACCCCCTGTCACTTTATCTCTCTATCTTTGAGCAATGAGTTCTTGAGCAGCAGCAATCCCATCCAAAGCACAACAATGAACTGTGGAGAACCCTCAGACGGCGATATTTTTCCCATGCCACTGGTTGGTTAGCCACCGGCCTATATACAGTTTCTGTCGAAGAACAAAATGAAAAGTCTGATTGCGGATTGTTATATCAAACTTCGAAAAACCCTTCGTAAGGAAAAGGGTGGCCTTTTCCAATGTAATGTATCTCCCCTTAATGAAACTTGACTGATTTTTATCAACAAGTAAATCCAATTAGCATTTAATCTAGTTGTCAAACTTTAGTGATGATTTTATAGTCAAATTCAAAAGACTAATAGGTCTAAACCTTCTGACTATAGTTGCACCTTTCTGTTTTGGAATCAAAACATAAGCATAATTCAACCTTTCCAAATCCAAGTGGCCATCACATAGCTCAGAAAACATTTCCATAACCTCACCTTTAAGCAGATCCCAAAATTCTTGAAAGAATAAAGAAGGAAAGCCACATGGCCCAGGGGCCTTATATCCCCTGCCATAAAAATATAACATCTCTTACTTCTGATTCATTAAAAGGCTGTTCTAGCTTATCTGCTTCCCATTCCTCTTGTGGATATAGTGACTGCCAATTCAGTTGAACTCTGTGTTCCACCTCATGCCCAAATATAGACATATAGAAATCATAAAATGCCTTTCCAATGTCTTGTTGCTGGCAACACTCCCACTTTCGCCTGAATATGAGTAATAGCATTCTTTCTTTTCCTCTTATTTGCAACCTTGTGAAAATAAGAGGCGTTAGAGTCCCCCTCTTCAAGCCAATGAACTCTAGACCTTTGCCTCCACATAATCTCCTCAGTATATTGTTCAAATTATCCATTACTGGATGCTTTAGAATTTTATCCTCATCAGAAAGATCACTCTCCATATTCTCAAAAACCAGCAGCTCTTCAAAGAATTGGCATTTGGTTGCTTTAATACTATGAAAGTGTTCCTCAGCCCATTCTTTAATAATTTTCCTTAACTTTCTCAATTTGTAAACCATTTTTGCAGCTGCTGATCCATAAGCTTGAATAGATTGTCAAGCTGATTGTATCATATCCTTAAAAGTTGGCTCATTGAGCCAAACTTTCTCAAATCTAAAGAACTTTTTACTGAAACTTGATTACCATTACAAAACAAAATTTGGACCACATTTAGACTGTGGTCTGATAACTGAGTGGCAAGACCCTTCTGAATTGTATGGGTGAAAAAACCCTGTTACGCCCCGCTTCCAAAGTACGCTGAAGCGGAGACGCGATGAGAGCCGACGACGTATATACACGAGGAAAATACCCCACATATACACGTAAGCCTAAAGTGACCTGAACAAGCTATATAAACCAGTTAATATCACTGCAATGTAACATATAATTTCTACACAATGACAACATTATTCTATGAATAATCAAATAGAATAAAGCAGAGTCTGGATGATATAGAGAATCAAATAAATGAAATGAGGAATGAAGAACAAAGCAAAAACAATACCGAAGATCAGAAGATCAAATGAATAAGTCTGAGCTCCCCGAAATACGTGTAATCCTTTCCAAATACCTGTGATCAACAAAAAAGGAATATACATGGACCTGGATGTGCAAATCCAGGGAGTCAGAAAACTCCCGACAAGTACAAACAAGGAAAATGAATATGCAGTACGTGCAGAGCATGCAGAAGTATATAGTCAAGAAAAAGACATACAATATGCAGTTTCATGATACTTAATTTCATTAGACAATCATATATTTATAGCTTAAGTTTATTACTGAATCCATGTCATATAATATTCAAGTCATGATGATAGATAGTCATTCACAAAAGCATGAGTATAGTTATAGCATGAAGTCAAGTAAAACAAAGATAGCTAAATAATCAATCAGTAGTAATCATCACAAGAACACGCAACTACAAGATTAATTATAAAAGTTGTCCCTAGGCGTTAGAAATTAGGTGAAACTACTCTAACTGTCACATGCAGTAGAACGTACCCCATCCTACGCCTACTACGCATGTTAATTGGGCCCTAAGTCGCGAAAATGACTGTATCCCATACCACAATCTATTCCCGCATATCAATTAAGGATTATCATTGTTTGAAAACTGCTAGTGAAAAAGTGTCCGTGTAACCTAACGGGAAATCATGTCAGAAATAATATAGTATAATAGTATATAGTTAGAATGAGCTCATCAATAACTTATGTCACGAAGTGACATACACCATGTAAAATAAACATCACCATAAATTGTACATAGGTAGAGATACTCAAGGTACACTTTCTCGATTTTCACTATCAATTTCTTCCATATTAGCCTATGTTCTGTCATTTTTGCAATCAAATTTTATTATAGAATATGAATATTTTTGCGTGAACCAAGTGCCAAGAACAATTATGCCACCATATCTTTGCCAAGCCCATATAATCACCATGTACCACTTTCCCAAGTAATTCTAAGTACATACTTCACGCAAGAGTTTATCCATGCCATTTAACTTTCATGTTCATATATATTTCATGTGTTTGTGTCCAAGATGTTCATTTTGTGATTCCTATATCATGGTGTTTCTCTACGTGTACAAGGTCATCATGTCACAGTTTGTTCAAGCATGGCTTATACAAGCAATCAACTCGAGGTAATATCAGTAATCATGTGTGAAAGTCTAGTATCAACCATAACAGCTGTCTTAATGAGAATACGTTATTTATGACATTCAAGAAAGCTATAATATATATATATATATATATATATATATATATATATATATATATATATATATTCAGTGTTGGTATTAAACAAGAAGGTAATCAACACTATACACATGATGGTTATCTAACATGAAATGATGAATGAGTACAAGTAGCAAAATAATACATGGTGATAAACATGATGGTTATTTAGCATGAAATGATTCTATAATAAACAACTCTAGTTAACGGATGAAAGGATCATGATGAAGGAGAATCCTAGGCATGATTCTATTAAATTAAAATGCAAGGAAAATTAAGGAACGAAAGGGACGCTAAGTACTTGCCTTTGATGATTAACTCCAAAGCTTGATTTGGTGATGCCCTCCTCTCCTTCCTAGAGTAGATAGATCTCTGAGTTGCAACATGTGTAGCTCTGGTCTTCACGGCTCCAAAGCATCCAGAATCACTCGAATCAGAATCCGAATGGCCGAGATATCGCCCGAACACGGAACCCGGTGCTTAACGGGTCTGGAACAAGATCGGGTCAAGTCTCACAAACGGACCAAGTGCTAAGATTATAACACACACGTACACACATACATGAAAAATATAGTCTCACCCACACACAGCTATACACATCACACACGCATATACACATAGAGAGAGAGAGAGAAAAGGAGAAGCACAGAGATGAGGAGATAAGGAGAGAGATACAGAAAGAGAATAAGAGGGAAATAAAGAGAAGTATCACCAAAGAATATAGACTCTTCGTCCTGTCCATCCCTTAAAATATGATATAAAACTAAGATGGAAACTAAGATGGAACAATATGTGAAAATGCAAGGTCTAAAATTACTAATATGAAAAATTAATCATGCGATAATTCTGCAAATAGAGGTGCATGCATGCATACATGAAATCAGAATCATATGAAAAAGTGAGATCAAAACATGTTAAAATATATGATAGATCTTGCACTAGGATAAATATAGGATAAAGCTTGATTATAACAAAGTTGTAAGTATCTAACGTTCAACCTCCTCCGTATCTCAAGAATTATGAAAAATATAGGATCGAAAACATTTTTAATATTTGAGATAAAATATTTATGTGATGAAAAGCACATGAAGTCCAAGTTGCAACCAGGGGCCAAGGGAAGACTATAAGATCATGAGTACATGTACATGTGTTAAAGAGTACAAATATATGCATTGAGTTGTACAGAGTGCATGAATATGCATGTAACTAAATAAGCAAATAAGTCACCATGCAAAAGGGTTCACGTGATTGGCAGCATGATGATGAAAGGAGCAATTTAACAAGTTATGCATGCAAATGGCTAATGTGATCAATGAAAAAAGGATTGAATTAAAACAAGTAGTAAACTTCTCTATATTGTGTGGAGGAGAGCAACATCATTAGAGAGAGAACCTGAGATATTCCCCCACGCGCACATACACAATACACACACAAACACACAAATATACACATACATATTAATATACAAAGAGAAAAGAGAAGGGAAAACCTGAAAGAGAGAAAAGGAGGATTGTGCACGGAGGGAGGAGATCGGGCACGACAGAGGCTCGATGGAGGTCGCGACGGCTCAAGCGGAGGATGTAGGGCAGCCGAGGAGATGAGAGCAGGTGCACGGGGCTGCCGCGAGGAAGAGGAGGCCGCCGGGAGGAGGTGGGATCAGCCAAGGGAGCTTCGGCGCTGGGAGGGAGGCGCACGCGGGGGCTGCACACGACTCTGGGGTTCGCCGGCTATGCTCAACGAAGGTGAAGGGCCACGGGCATTGCTCACGATGGTGGGAACGACCGCGGAGGAGGGTAGAGGATGCTCGGCCCTACCATGGAGGACGTGAAGGTGGGTGTGCATGGTGGCAAAGCAAAGGAGCAGGATGTTACCGTTGAGGAGCAGCGACGGAGTGGGGGGCACGTCGGAGCTCGTCGGGAGGAGAGGGTGACGGCAGGGTTGCGCATGAGAGGAGGAGAGGGGAAAGAAGATGTGGCTGTGTTGTAAATAGAGGAAGAGGGAGAGATAAGGATGGGGTTTAGATTAAGGTTAGGTTTATAATTAGTAGTTAAGATTTAGGATATATTAGTTAGGATTCGTGATTGAGTTCGGTTAATGATAGGATGTTATGTATATGGATAGGATCAGATATTGGGGTGTGGGCTCTTGGGCTTAGAATAAAAATGAAATAAAAGAAATAGAAGGGGAGAAAGTTGGGCTTGGGCCTGGATTGATTTAGGCTTGGGTTGACTAAAAAAGAACAGAAAATAAGGAGTTGAAGAAAAGGGCTTGGGTTTCAGGCTAGGCTTGGGAATGAGAAGAGAAAACAGGAGAATAGGGAGATCAGCTCACTTATACACATGCAAAATACAAATAATAATAACATTACCTATTAATAAAATCATAATAATCGATGATAATAGTAATTAATAACAATTGTAATAGTAAATCTCATAATAATTAATAATTAATAAATAAATATACATGTACATATTAAAATACCATTATATTTCATTTAAACACTGTATTGCAAAATAGGAATATTACAATGGGGATACTTATCATCTCAGTCAGTAGGAATGAAAAACCTGTTAAGTTTAGCAAAAGATGGGACACTTCTCTTGTTTGACCAAGTAAACTGCCTGTCACAGAAAGGTAAATCTACCCATGCAAATTCTCTAACTATATGACTGAATTCCTCAAAATCTCAGAGACCTTAAACCCTTTCTTTCTGCCTGAAATGTGGCTAGATTGAAATCACCGACAACACACCACAACCTTGGGAAAGAAGCTCTAAAATCTCTCAACTCTTGCCACAGAATCTGTCTGCCCCTTGCAGAATCTAGACCATATACATTAGAAAGGGCCCATATAGAATAATCTGCATTATTTTTGTCATCCATCAGCCAGTTTACCAAACAACATAACTGCAGTGTAACCCTAAAATCATTTCATTATGTAAGCTTGTTATCCATCAATCAGTTTACCAAACAACATAACTGCAGTGTAATCTTTTTCTCTTCGTACTGTCTTTCAGGACTTGACAACTGGGAGGAGGATTGGTTTAGGTCATGACAGAGGAGGCATGTACTATTTGGATGACGGAGTGTCCCCTACTGGTTTAGTTGCAGATTAGTCTAATTCTATTCTATTCTGGCACTAGCGTTTGGGTCATCCCTCATTGCAGAAGTTTCGGTTGGTAATTTCTGTGAGTCTTCTCTACACTTGGTTGTGCCTCTTGTGAGATGAGCAAGCATCATCGTGTCTCTTTTCCGAGTTGAGTTAATAACCGTAGTAGTTCTGCATTTGAGTTAGTTCATTCTGATGTTTGGGGTCCTAATCAGGTGCCTTCATTCAAAGGTTTTAGATATTTTCTCATCTTTGTTGATGATTTCTCTTGAATTACTTAGCTATATTTGCTAAAAGAGAGGTCTAAAGTTTCTGGTGTCATCGAATTTTTTCATAATGAAATAAAAACTCAATTTTGTAACTCTATTCGTGTACTTCGTACTGACAATGCCTTAGAATATATGAAAAATAATGTGTCTCTTTTTTGTTCTAAGAATGAGATTATTCATCAAACCTCCTGCTCTCATACATCCCAACAGAATGGTGTTGTGGAACGCAAATACAAACACAACCTAGATGTTGCTCGAATCATGATGATTCATATGCATGTTCCAATGTATTTGTGGGTTGATGCAGTTTTAAGCGTCTGTCATTTGATTAATAGGATGCCTTCTTCAGTTTTTCATAGTAAAATCTCTTTTCATGTTTATATCCTGATAAAAATATCTTCTCAGTTCCTCCGCTTGTTTTTGCTTGTACATGTTTTGTTCAGAATTTGTCTCCAGGTCTGGATAAACTATCTCCTAGGTCTATAAAATGTGTTTTTGTTGGTATTCTCGAACTCAAAAAGGATACCGGTGCTATAATCTATCAACCAGAAAGTATTTTGTGTCAGCTGGTGTCACATTTTTTGAATCAGTTCCCTACTTTTCTCCAAAGATCCAGTTACTACATCGGAGTCTATTTCTATTTCACCATTTGTTCTTTTGCCTGCACTTGCTGTTGTCCATGATGTCTCTTCGCCAGTATCATTAAAAGATACTACAACGTCACCTGCATTATAGCCACCTCGGGAAAAAGACTTTAGACATGTCTACACTCATCGGCAAAAAATTCCTGCCTCTGAACTAGTTCCAACCGCCTCCTCTCTAGTGGAAGGTTCACCTCCTCAGCTGTTAGTACCTTCCTCTGATTTTGATGTTCTTATTGCCCTCCGCAAAGGTAAACGGTCTTGTACTGATTATTCTATCACATTTTGTTTCATATGATCGTCTTACTCCTTTTTTTCATCAGTTTGTTCTGTTTTTGTCCTCTGTATCTTTACCAGGTCGTATGAGGAGGTTATATTGATACATGCCTGGAAGCAGGCAATGGATGAGGAGATGGATACTCTTATTTCTCGAGGAAATTGGGAGTTGGTCTCTGCACCCCAAGATGTTATTATGGGCTGTCGATGGGTCTATACCTTGAAGTATCGCCCTGATGGTTTCAGTGTATAGGTATAAGGTCAGACTTGTTGCCAAAGGATATACTCAGACATGTGATGTGGACTACTTTGAGACTTGTTCACCAGTTGCTTGGTTAAACTCCATTTGAATTCTGTTTTCTATTGATATTAATATGGAGTGGCCCTTATTTCAACTAGATGTCATGAATGCCTTTCTCTATGGGGACTTGAAGGAGCAAGTTTATATGGAGCAATCTCTAGGGTATATTGCTCAGGGGGAGAATACTGTCTGTAGAATTAGGAAGGCGATCTATGGACTCAAATAGAGTCCAAGGGTATGGTTTGAGAAGTTCAACATGGTTATCTCTTGTATTGGATTTGTTCGTTGTCATTCAGATCACTCAGTGTTTGTTCGTCATACTAAGTCTGGCTCAGTGATACTGGCTGTGTATGTTGATGATATTTTCCTAACTGGGAGCGACTCTGTGGCCTTAGTAGAAACAAAGAAGTATCTCAAACGACATTTTGTGACAAAGAATATGTGGGAGCCAAGATATTTCTTTGAGATTGAAGTTGCTTATCAAAAACATGGTTTACTTCTATCTCAGAGGAATATACACTTGATCTCCTTGAGGAAACTGACATGTTGGGTGCAAACCTGCTGGCACTCCAATGGAAGTAAATGTGGATTTATGGTGTGATAATTGTCATCTACTTGATGACCCTGGACAGTATAGGAGATTGATTAGGAAGTTGATCTACTTGACAGTTACTTAGCCTGATATAATCTTTGCAGTTGGAGTACTGAGTAGGTTTATGCATCAGCCTAGATAGGTTCACTGGATAGCTTCTCTGAGGATTCTTGCTTGTATCAAAAGCTCTCTTGGAGAAAACAGATGCGCCAGTTCAGCGAGTAGAGCGTATCCATTTAGGGCAAGTTAAAAGAGCACAGGGGAGACCGAAGAAAACATGGATGGAGGTAATACGACAAGATATAGAGGCTAAAGGTCTTAGTGAAGGCATATTGCTCGATAGGAATGAGTGGAGAAGCTGATCCATGTGCCCGATCCGACGTAATTCTCTTTTGGTTCATGTAGCCTACCCCAATTACTTGGGACAATGGTTTAGTTGTTGTTGTATCAAAAGCTCTCCTTAAAAGGTTGTTGTACAAGAAACATGGACATGTTCGTATTCTTGCTATTCTGACTCAGGATATACTGGTGACAAGGGAGATAGGAAGTCCACTACTGGCTATTGCACATTTGTTGGAGGAAATCTGGTGACATGGAGGAGTAAGAAACAAGATGTTTCTAATCTAGTGCAGAGGCTCAGTATAGAGTCATGGCACATGCTACATGTGAAATGATGTGACTGAAGAATCTGTTATTGGAGTTTGGTTTTCGTCATCTTGGCCCTATGCCTATGTTTTGTGATAATCAGTCTGCCACATATCACACAAAATCAGGAGTTCCATGAGAGGACTAAGCATATAGAAGTTGACTGTCATCTGGTCAGAGATGCATGGACCAAAAATGTGGTTTCTCCCCCGTTTACTCCATCTTTAAAGCAGTTGACAGATCTACTTACCAAAGCAGCTTCTCTAAAGGTGTTTTCTGTCTTATGTAGCTAGCTGGGTATGATTGACATTTATGCTTCAGTTTGAGGGGGAGTGTTAGAATAGCTATTGGTTATTGAGCTATGGGCTTCTACCCATAGACCCATACCCATCACTCTTATCATATATATGTATTGTCTCTCCTTTATTATCAATCAATTACTTTTTAATATTTTCTATTTCTCTACAATTTTTAAGTAGCACAATCAATGAGTGACATCCTTTAGCCTGTGACTGCCAAGCCATTTTTGAAAATCCCATCCAGTTAGAAAGGGCTCACAGAATCTGCCCGACCCTTGCAGAATGTGGACCATATACATTGGTAAGGGCCCGTATAGAATTATCTGCATTATTTTTAAGTAGCACAGTCAATGAGTGACATCCTTTAGCCTGTGACTGCCAAGCCATTTTTGAGAATCCCATCCAATTAATGAGTCACCTGCAGAACCTTCAGCATCCAACCAAGCCCAGATAAAATTCTGACTCATCCCAATAGATCTCAAAATAATAGCATTAACACTGGCTAACTTTGTTTCTTGAAAACAAATCACATCCACTTTATTAAGTGCACAAAAGTCTCTAACTCCTGCCCTCTTTA
>JAVJIF010014763.1:0-76982 GCA_038442645.1 Agave tequilana
CTTAAGTAAATGGGTTAATGGATAACTGGTTATTGGGTTTCCTATTGAACCCAATAGGGTTATTGGGTAGTGGGGTTTTGAGTGGCCCTAATGGGTTATTGGGTTTGGGGTTTACCCAAACCCAACAAGGGGAAAAGCACAGCAGCAGCAGCAGGCTGCTGATGTGCTGCGCGGGCCGGCCAGCCCAGCTGGCCTGCCGGCGGCGGTCCCGGCCGCCGCCGGCGGCTCGGTCTCCGGCCTAGAGATAGAGAGTGAGAGAGAGAGGGTAAGGGAGAGGGAAACAGAGAGGTGGAGAGTAGAAATAGAGAAAAGAAAAGGAAAGAAAAGAAGAAGAAGAAGGAGGAGGAGGAGAGGGGTGGCGCGGCCTGGGGAGGCGCGGCCGGGGGCCGCGGCCGACGGCCAGCGGCGGCCTGCGGTCTGCGGCGGCTGCGGGTCGCCCCCTCCCTTCTTTGGATGTCTGCAGCACAGAGAGGGGAGAGAGAGATTAGAGAGAGAGGGTTGGAGAGAGAGAGAGGGTTTGAGAGAGAGAGAGTTGTTTGAGAGAGAGAGAGGGTTTGAATAATTAGAGAGAGAGAATTAGGGGAGAGAGAGAATTTAAATAAGAGAGAGGAAGGCGGTGATTGAAGGCGGTGGAGGAAAGAATCGTGTAGAAGAAGGAAGAAGGGAAAGGAAAAAGAAAAGAAAAAAATTAAAAATTAAAATAATAGTATTAAATTCAGCCCAAAATTCGACTAGCCCCGAATGGTGCCCAAAAATTATAAAAAATAAAGAATATATTCTGAGACGTAACATGAAAATGGTTTGAAGAAATTCTAGCTGGTTTGCAAACTAAAATCCCTGAAAGATGTCGTCGGTACCCGGGCGACACCGGTTTAGCTCGATTTTCGATAAATTCAGAAAAATTCCCAAAATTACCCGAACGAAGATTCTACGATTCTAAGACACTAGGTGAAAGCGGATTCTCAAAATGCAACTCCATTTGTGAAATAAAAATCGTAAAGCCGATTATCAGTATCGGTCGACACCGACTACGGAGATTTTCCAAAATAATCCAGAAATTTCCAGAAAATCTTGAAAAATCTAAAATATTAGAAAATGATTTTGGAAACTAAAATCAGCTCAATCGGACTACCACGGAGATCAAATCAATTTTATACGTCGTATCGCGTACCGATACGGTGATACGTACACGGGAAGCAGGCGTTACAATGTCCTTCATGTTGCATAAGCTTGTGAAGCTCCTTTGGATAAACTATGGATGGCTTGATCCCCTGGGTAGGGTACGTAGGCAATCACACTGGTGCAGCCACTTTCGAGTCGACGGTTTGTATGTTTCAGTTCGGCTCAGATTTGAGAAATCTTCACCGAGGTGGAGAATTGTAGGAAGAGAGAAAGTTGAGGAAAGTCGATGATGATAAGGAGCCAAAGGAAAACAGCAGCAGCAACAGCACGGTCGACCGGCGGTCGACCATTGTGCACCAACGTGCACAGGCTGTAGCGGTCGACCGCCCGGTCGACCGACTGACATTGCCTAACTCTCAGTTAGGCACGGTCGATCGACACGGTCGATCGGTGCTTGGGTCGGTCGACCGACAGACGGGTTCGGGCTGTTTTGGAAAATTTGCTGAATTGGAAATCAGCCCAAATCGGAACTGATTCCTAGGGTTTTCTTGGGTATATGAGAGAGGCAGACCTCTCTTCATTAGTAATGCTTGTAATACTTGCAAAATTGTATTGATCATCAAATCAATAAAAGAAATCTCTCTTCCTTACCCCGAGGACGTAGGCAAAATTGGCCGAACCTCGTTAAATTCTTGTGTTCATGTTTTCTCATTGTTTAATTGTTCTCTGCTGTTGGGTGGTACTTTTATTTTGCATCTTGGCTTAAAGTTTCCTCTACGTGGTTGTTGTATCTGCGCACAATACGTACATGTCTGTGGATTCAGTTCATGTGTGTGAGTCACACACACATATTATAAGAGAGACAATTCAGCATTGACACGTGAAAGATGATCGAGTTTCAGGGGATAAAACTTTAAGTCTTTGGATCTCTTATAATATTATAAGAGAATCAATTCCACGTTTCATTACAGAATTGGCTCTCTTATAATATGTATATGTGGCTCATACACATGAACCGAACCCCATGTCTAGTGATCGAAAAATTATCACATATTCCCTGGGCATAGGGACATAATGTGTATAGAATGTTTTTTTTTGTTGTGGTGGGGGGTGTGCCGACAACTACATCAAATTATCTTTTCCTTACCTCACAGCCAACTTCACACTACTGTAATGAGCTTTCTATTCTTCGTTCGTTCTGTCTCTTTCATCCTTTCTATTACATATATGAGTGGCGCAGTCAGGACTTAAAACTCAGAGGACACACTTTACACCAACTGAAACTTTTTGTCGGTCGCACTTGAGAAAACAACCAAAGCAGTGATCGATGCCCAAAAAAAAAAAAAAATTTAGACATAGTAGGATAGTATTAGACTTGTAATCTTAATTTTTTTTTCAGAGGATGTAACTTAAAAATATTAAATTATTTAAAATATAAATTGTAAGCCTTAAAATATATTTTATAAATGATCATAAACATTGAATGATAAATATTCTATATTAAATTCTATTGAAATCTAGCTAGAAAAAAGAGTTAATAATTCTAATATTTTTAAATTAAAAATTCATGATTGCAATCATCAATTAATAGTATATTACAACTTTTATTGTTGACATTCTAATTATATTCGAAATGAATTTTCATTACTCTTTAAATAGAGTGCAATCTATATTGTAGTATTATAATCTTTAAATTATTTTAAATAATAAATTTACCTTCATTGTTAAATATTTTATTTTAAGTATTATATTTTTTTTCTAGTTACTTTTTCTTTTCATTTAGTTAGCTTTGCATGATAGAAAAGTAAGTAGAAAAATAAAAAAGAAAAAGAAAAAAAAATGAGAGGAATACTGAGATTCGAACCATGGTAGTGGACATAAAAAAAAACAAACATAAACCAACAACCCTACATCTACTTGTTGTTTCTTAATTACTATATCTAATTTATTGGCTAATTTTCTCAAACCTACCATAAAATAACACTGCTTTCTCAAAAAATCCTCTAAACTATTAAAATCTCAAAATACTACCATCAAGTATGTTTTTCTCACTTTAGTCTCCAACGACATTAACTTTGGTAATTAAAAGACTTAAATGCCCTTACACTTTATTTTTATGAAAACTCTATGTAACTTTAAATTTCACTCAAAATCCCTTCCCACTATCACCCACTCACAATTCATCAGTTCCACACCCCCTGTCCAAAAAAAAAAAAACTCCCCACCAGAAACCTCTACGCCCATCGCCTGTGACCCAAATTGAAGCCCCCGAGTAGCAGTTGTGATTGGGTTGTCACTCAATTAGATGATCTCGTTATTGCTCTCGGCTAGCAATTGTGATCGTGGAGTTCGTGATCTTTCTCCAGTTCGCAGTAGGTGTCAGTAGTACATAGTAGATCTAAGTTTTTGGGACAACTTTTTGGGGAAAAGATTTGAATTTGAATTTCTTTTTGGTAGAGGTAGTAAAAGAGAACTTTGGTGGAGCAAGAAGATGCTATGTTGCTGGATCAATTGAGAGCTCATTTTGGAGTGAGGTTGGATAGCCTTAAAAGTTAGTTCTTTATAATTTTTTTGTACAAATTTGAGTTGGACTGATTTCAAATTTTGGATTCTTGGTGTGCCTTTAAAAAATTTAGGGCGAAGAAAGTTCTTTCATGTGAGGAGTACTGTTAGGCAGAGGGAGAGTTCACTATATTGTAGTTATTAGTAATTCAAGCAATAATTTAAAGTTGTAGACTGGAGATTGGTGAAAGTGATAGGGGTGTTGATATTATATTTGCAATACTTAATAGGAAAATGCTAGTTTAATTAGGATTTAATTATTTAACTAATAATTCTTAAATCAAGATGTATTATTTGTTTAATTATTTATTTGTTGTTAAATTGTTGGTCTAAGTTGTATTGGAATCTACTCAAGTCGTGTTTTTTTTGTTTGGTAATAAGTATTTTGCAAAATAATGACTTTCATTGTTTTAGTTTTATTGGCAGGGCAAGATGTAATGTTGAATTTAATTATAAGGGTTTCTTTAAACCTGTGAGGAAGAAGAAGTATATTGGGGGTAAAGTTCATACAGTTAAGAAGTTTGCTATAGATGAATGATCATGATTTGAGATGAGGTATCACTTAAAGTAAGTATAACTTCAGATTTTTTATGCTATAAGAAGCTGCCCAATATGGATTTTAAGATTGGTCGAGTAGTAATTAATGGTGATCCTGCAGCTTTAAAATCTATAGAATACTTAAATTACAATCAGAATGTGGTGTACTACATTGAACATTTACACCTTGGGACATGTTTGAAAGAGATTGTACCTGACTATTGCAAGCCAGACAATGAGGTTGAAAATCCAAAAGCAAATGAGAGGGAGAGTGATTTACATATTTTAAATGGATGTACAAGATTGGATGCAAAGAAGCTGAGGCTGATGAAAAATTATGCGCATCAAAGAAAAAGATAACTGATGTAGAAACAATCAAGATCCAAAGTCAACTGCTGCAATGGCAACAGATGAAGGGGAAGAGGTGACAACTGAGGCTATTGAGAGTGAGGAAGAGATGCAGATGCAATTGATAGAATGACTTCTAAAATTACAGATGAAATCCAACAATAAGATGTGACAGCTCAGGATAATGAGACGGAGAAATAAGGGATGCAATTGCTGCAGCGGATAAACAAGCTGTAGATGGTGAGTATTCAGATGAAGAGGAACTTGAATTATTTGAGAAGGCAGGAAAAAGATAGTGTTTGGTAACAAAGATGAAGATGTTGATAGTGATAATGATGTGACTATGTAGTTAATGTAGCATGATATGAGAGTGATAATTCATAAGCATTTGATGTGGCGATAAGTGTTAGAGAACTAGAGGCAACAAGTGATGTAATTAATAAGAATCTAATGAGAATCCAGTCGATAATGGTATTCATTTGGGTGATCTGAGAATCAAAGTCAGCCAGTTGATGATGGTGTTCAGTTGAGAGATACAATTGAGAATTCAGTTGATTCAGAAGCTCAAGAAGATTATGATCAAAGTCACTTAAATGGTACTAACAATTCCAAAAGAGAACAAAAAGGGGGGCAAGCCTGGTCTTGATAGTTCATGACTTCACTAATTGAAGCTATTGGAATGGAGAATGTACATGGATTGACCTTCTGACATATGTTTGAAGTATGAAGTTTATATAAGATTTTATGTATGTTTCTATTATGTGTGAAACTTCTAACTATTATTACTTGTTTGTTTCAAAGTCTAGTTGAAAGTCTCAAACAACTTGTGCCGGATGCTTATGTTAGGTTTTGTATTAGATATTTGTATGTTAACTTCAGAAATAGGTGAGAGGACAAAGCCTAAGAATCTATTGTAGAGGGCAGCTACTGCGTATCGAAAAGATCAGTACACTACAGCGATGGATTACTTAAAGTGGAATGTGAAGATGAGCATGTTTATCTAGATGAAATTGGAAAGGAGATGTGGACTGGGTCGCATTTCAAGACCCATTCTAAATATGACTTGTTATGTAAAATATTTGCGAAGTTTGGAACTAGTACATTATTGAACTAAGAGACAAACCCATAATAACAATGTTAGAAATGATAAGGAGGTTGGTGATGGTGAGATTTCAAAGTAGAAGAGAGAGGATAGAGAAACACATTATCAAACATGTTGGTAGCAGTCAAATGTTGTTCTATCCAAAGATTGAGCTTAACATGACAGAGAAAATTGAAGATAGTAGAGATTGTCAGGCTTTGTTTACTGGTAATGAGATTTTTGAAGTGCAAGAGAAAAGAAAAATTTTCACTGTGAAATGTGTCTCAAAGGAAATGTGATTGTAATGAATGAAAATTGACTGGTATTTCTAGTAGGCATGCAATTGCTTGTCTTAGAGATATAAGGAGGCACGTAGAGTCATATGCGCATAAGTACTACCTTGCTGATACATTCAAATTGATATATGAGGTGTGATAAACCCGACTCCAAACTCATCTCAATAGGAAAAAGTGCAAGGCATTTCAATACTGTCACCTTTTGAGAAAAAATTCCCAGGAAGAAAGAAGAATGAAAGAAAGGTGCTAATAAGCATAGGAAAAACACTAAATCAATTAGCAAAGTTATAATAGTAATGAAATGCAAAAAATTATAAGGAGGTTGGCCACAATACTAGAACTTATAATAACTCACATGTACCTGGTCCAATCACAGTCCCTACTGGAAATAAATAAGGGGGGAGGTCAAGAAGAAGGCAATAGTAACTACTATAGAGACAATAAATGCTTCAATTAGCACTCCACATTACGGAACTGTTAGTAAAAGAAGAGGTGGGTCAAGAGAGAGAGAAAGAAAAAATGCTAGTGCATCTCAGGGATCACATGACATCACTAGAGGGCATATACCTTGGCAACGTGATTCCAAATGAACTGGCAACCATGGGTACAGGGCAAGGGGTTACAATTGGCAGGGAGATGGAAGGATTCACAACTGCTGCCAATGTTCTAAATATGGTAAAATAGCTTCTATATATTTTTGCTTTTATATTATTTTTAACTAACATTACCAAATTTTATGTATATTAGCCTAGTATTTCACACAATGTTATTCAAGAAGTAGACCAGCTAAAGTGATACCAAAAAGAGGTTATAAGAATGTGTCTTCAAAATATAAGAATGTAAACGAAGTATAGTCATAGTAGAGCTGTTGTTTGTGACAAATAAACCTATAATTGCTAAATGCCTTTATATTACACCTAATACATACAACAAAACAACCAAGCACACGGGACTGATCTGCCGTTGGATCTCAAAGCTCTCAAGTTACCAATTGACCAGAACGGTAAAGAAAGCTTTTGGCTGTAGAGAGGAGTTTATATGAAAAAAATCTTTTGGCTCCACTTAATTTCTGCACATTTTGCTTGATCAAAATATGGCCATGCCCACGTGATTAAAAAAACTTTATGTAATATTGAATTTTGTAAGTGGATAGCAAATATGACACTGGCTATGATTTTGCTTTGACACTGGCATTGCAACAATGGTATCACTTTATTGCAGTTGTATATTATTTGATGCAGCAGATAGTTTTTGATTTGTAAATATTATGAAACATACAATTGTGACTGGTGATGCATTTAGGATATGTAATATATAAATGTGAATGAAATATAGATTAGTTCAGGTTGGCTTTTTATGACATCTTATATAAAGCATATTAATTATCTGACTCTTTCAATAGTTTATGGTAGTCTTTAGATACAAATAATATAGTTCATGGTGATTTTTTGAGACTATTATAATAGTTTATGGTGATTTTTTGGGACAAATGATATAGTTCATAGAAGTTATTTGAAAATTTTCTAATAGTATATGGCTTCTTATACTGTAGAGGAAGATTAATATGATGGCTTCCCATTGATCATTGATATATTCATCATATAAAGCAAAAAAATTAATCTATAACTACTGATGGTTCTCATTGATCATATTCATCATACAAAGCAAAAAAAATAGAAATATCGTCATCATATAGAGCAATCACATACAGGTTATAGCTTTCTAAGGGAAACACCAATAAAACACCAAAAATTACACAAATTATTTACACACATTGCAATTTTACTAATTTTCATAACAAAGCTCTCCATTTAATTTTAATCTGAAAAATCTGAATGTGAATCTCCCTGTTCATATCTTTTAAATCAACAATTTCCCTGCGCATAGCATCATTTTGGTCTATTATCTTACAAATTTCAAATTCTAATCTTTGCTTCTCATTCATAACTCTTTGAGAATCTATATGTTCCCTTTGATTCACTCTACCGCTAGAGCCTTCAGCCTCGCTCAAGTCTATCCACTCGAAGAATCCTCAGTCATTGCTCTTTCAATTGCGGCAGCTTAGAAAAGATGACCCAGTTCGATTCCGTCGATGATCGATTACTGGAGGCTCGCACGCCACAAAAACACTTATTGATCGTACCTGAAGACGACATTTTTAGTAGAGGAGCACGATAAAGAAGAAGAAGAAGAAGGGGGTTCAGATCGCCGGTGAGATAATGTCCTAGAAGAATGAGGGAGAGAGGTGAGTGTGTAACATAAATATCAAAGTAAAAACCTGCGTTTTACAAGTATTATAATAGGGGCAGTTTAGTCATTAAAAAATATGTGACAATCACGTGACAGAAGTGAGTGGGTGGATTGATGAAAGGTAGTTTTTTGAGAATTTGAAGGATGGTTGGTTGTAGTATTTTGAGATATTGATAGTTACGAAATTTTTCTGAGAAAGCACTGATAGTTTATGATATTTTTGAAAAATTAGCTTTAATACAAACCTAAAACTAAAAAAAAGAATATATATGCGCTCGCGCGGGCGAGCAGCTTATCTTTTTAGGCGTGGTTGGTGGGTTACTGTCCCCCTTGACTCCGCCTAAAATAATTATTTCACTGTACTCTTTATGTAACTTTTCCTTTGTTGCTGGGTGACTATGCATTTATCATGAATAAGAATAAAAAAGATCATTATATAACGGTGCCCTCATAAATAGTTTGCAACAACAACATTTATTTTTCCAGAGGTCGGGTGGGGTCCTTCGTCCGAAGAATCATGATGGTCCCTGCGGACCATCCATCACAGATGATGGATGACCCGGAGCGAGAGAAAAATAAAAGATAACACGTTTTCTGATGAGGCTCACAAAAACATAATTTTGTTTTCATTTCTCTCTCTCATTCTGGGCCATTCATCAGTTGTGATGAACGACCTACATCGCGAAAGGTCATTATATGGTGCTTCGCGCGTTGGAGTCACCCGAGCCCATGCCAAATACAGCAACTTGGCTTGGTGTTCCTACCTTTGTGATTTAAGGCCTGAACCTGGCCTGGACAGTGAAATTATTGTGTAGCTGAAGGAAGGAAGGGCCCTTCATTAGCTACTGTTCACTATAACTTTGACCATACATCCCATCTTCTGCTGCCCGTGAATTAAAATTCTCATTTTCTGCGGAGTGAAAGTACTTGCTCAGTCACTTTAACGATTCCCAGCTCACCCACTCAAATTACCCGACTTCAAGTTTTGGGTATTTTTGAAATTAGCTGGAAAAAAAATAACTTAGAATTGAATTTTCTTTCAGAATATTCAGAAAATCAGAAGTGCAACAAGTGAGAGAGTGGAGTCACTGGTATACTTTCAATAAGAATGAAGAGAATAAAATATTTGCCGCTTCAAAGAGAGAGTACGAAAGTGGCCTCAACTAGCCACCAGTGTAGGAAAAACTGTAATCACTATTAAAATACAACTTTAGTTTCTCAAAAATAAAAGCGAAAAAATAAAAGTATGAAAATATGAAGAGAAAAATGTACCTTAGCCGTCAGCTGAGAGACTCTCTCAGCTAGCGGCGACGTGACTGAATCTTAGCCATAAATTCTGATCGTAACGTTATCATGGTGGCAGAGTTTTTGTGAGAACTGATTATAGTGTTTTGTGAGGACTGCGATCATGGTCGCAGTGTTTTTGTGAGGACTGCTACTATAATCTCAGTGCTAATTAAACTAAGAATATCTGAAATTTTCTAAGACTACGACCAGCTGAGAGAGTTCTCCCAGTTGACGGCTAAGATACTGATACCTCAAATATGAAATTCCCACTCTTATAAAAAGCGGGCTACTTTCACACTTTCACTTCTCCTCAACAATTGCCGACACCATATTGCAGTGACTTTGGCCTCCTCCCACCCACACAAAATGCTATCCAGATCGTAGGCCGAATCCGAGCCCTAATTTTCTAATTAAGCTATGATGCAACTTACTGATGCTTTCAGGTTGTTTTTTCTTTTTAGAAAAAAAACGGCGAATCCAATAGTTTCTCGCGCTTCATTAAAAAAGTTTTAATGAAAACAAGTATGAACCCCTACAAAATAAAAAGATTCTCCCAAGCTAAAATACACATGCAAAATGAGAGAAAGACCTCCAAAACACTCAAACAACACAAAGCAACCTAAAACACCACGATGGGGCTGTTTAGTTAGGGGTGGAAGTGAGGAAGTAGTAATAGTTCCCTTTAAAATTTGAGAATTGGTTAATAAGTTTTTCGGTGTTTGGATGTTATTAAAAAATGCGGTTTAAAAAATGTTATGTCTTTTCCCGGTGTTTGCATGGTAATGTGGAAGTGAAAAAGTTGACCACAAAGTTGACCGCAAAATAATATTAAAATAAAAATTAATTAAAAAATAAAAATTGAATTGTAATTAGAATGCAAGTGAGATTTATATGATCACAAAATTAATTGTTTTGAGATACAACTTATTACAAATGAGATTTAAATGAACACAAAATTAACTGTAACACCCCTGAAAGTGAGGAAATGGTTGTGTAAAAAGGAAAAGAGAAAAGCAAAAGAGGTTTACTCATTTTTCTTTTGCAGTGTTTGGATAAATAGGGAAGTGAGAAATGACACCTCCCCATTTTCTTACTTCTGTCCACTTCCTTGATTCCAAACAGCCCCCATGTCAAAAAAAGAAAAAAAACCAACCCTAGAAGCTGTTGGTTATTCTGCTTAACAAGAATCAATCTGACAACTAATCAAGATCACTGATATATCAACAATCTAATTGGCCAGGTCGGCAAATATCAGGTGGGAGGTTTTCCGTTCAATAGAACGTTCCTTAATTTAAGAACCACCTTTTAATTTCCTTCCTTGGTTAAAGCACCAATTAGACTGAATCTAAGTCAGTCTCGATATACTGTAAAGTATATCCCCTGTATAAAGGATTTAATCCACTTATATAGTAATTAGAGTAAGGTACGCTTAGAGCGAATCTCCTTAAGACAATTACGTCCCCCGCACCGGTGCTAACGGGATAATGGACGCTGGTCTCCCAAGATACAACACTCTTTCACGGTATTTGGATAGCACTACCAAATCACCGTACGGTCGAACCGTAGTCAACCAGTACCTTCACAGGATCGTTGAAGCAGCGGTACAAGGACAAATTTCAAACGAATATTTGCCTTTACTCTCTGGAGGAGCACCCACTGTTGAGGACGAAGGAAGGTTGAAGAATTTTCTTCAGAAGTACCAGATTCAGACAACAATTCTTGTAAAAGAATCTGTTGAATTTTCTGATTCCTCTTTCAGAACAACTTTCGCAAAATCTTCTTTGGAAGTCGATTTCCTACTTCACGCTGGAAGCCCAGTTCAGAACGCATTCAGGTCAGAACTGTAGAGAAAGAGAGATGTTTCTCTGTTGAGTTGGTGTTTCTGTGTTTTTTCAATTGAGAGTTTGGAGTGCTTTATATAGCACTCCAAGAGGGGCCAACAGGACTGAAAGATTGCAACCTTTCGACCCAACCATTGCAACCTTGAGCGTCCAACTGGTTCGCAACCTTTGGCAATCCAACTGGTTTGCACCCGTTGGCAGTCCAATTGGTTCGCGACTGTTGGCAGTCCAACTGGTTTGCACCCATTGGCAGTCCAATTGGTTCGCGACTGTTAGCAGTCCAACAAGTTCGCAACCTGACAGCGGAGCGGGTCCGGTCCGGTTCGGGAGCGGAGCTGGTTCGGCCCATACTTCGAGACCCGATTCAAAAAGAACCAGGCCAGGTAGGGAACCTGAACCCAGACCCAGACCTATGCCCATGCCCGAGCTTGAGCCCGAGCCCGACCCGGCCCCGGCCCCGGCACCGGCCGGCCGCCGCCGCCAGCGGCGGCGCGCGTGTGCATGCATGCCTGCATGTGCGGGCATAGTTCCCTCCTTTTCGCGCGTGAAAACTCCAAGTACCCAAAGGGCACGCCCTTTGTTCTCAATTTTCTCTATTTATACACTACAAACTTTCATCCCCTGGCCAATGTGGGACTAAATACTTTTAGCTACCTTTAGTCCCGTTTTGGCTTTGAATTAGGCAATCTTTGGACTTGAATATCTCATTCATTCGAAGTCGGAATTGAACATGTGAATATACCACGTTCATCCCCAATGGAAGGAGAACACACTCCAACCATCATCCAGTTGATTCGATCAACGGATCTCGCCATAATTCAACTCGAAGATTCGCCTTCATATTCTTCAATTCCAACAATCCCCCATAATGAATGGAGATTCAAGGAAATGACACACAAAGAGACTGACTCTATTGTGAAAGGTACTTGAGAAAAGAAACTGCATAAGGATAGGTGAACTTGCTGTTAAACACTTGTAAATGACACAACAAAGAAATGACACAACAAAGAAAAATACTTGGGAAAATCACAAGATAGATGTTGAAATAAAGATAAAAAACCAATTCCCAAATACTCTCTTTTTCTTTGAATTTTCTAACACTTTAAAATAAATAAAGATTGATCTTTTAAACTCAAAAACTCTTTTGAAAACTTGCTGTTAAACACTTGTAAAGGTGAGAAAAATTGCTCTCTAAAAACTTGTTTAAAACAAACTCAAATATGGAGTATTTATAGCCCCAAATGAAATCTGCCCATTGGCAGCTGGAAAGGGCAAAATTGCCCTTCAGTCGACCGTCAGGTCGACCGGCCCAACGGTCAGATTTCTGACCGTTATGCCCCCGGTCGACCGCCCGGTCGACCCAGGACTAGATACAGAGAGAGTAGCTCTCTGCCGGTCGACCGGACCGTTCGACCAGGACTGGATACAGAGAGCAGCAGCTCTCTGCCGGTCGACCGGGGCCATTTCCAGAGAGCAGAGCTCTCTGGCCGGTCGACTGCCCGGTCGACTGGCCCACCAGCCCCAGCTGCGTGCACGTTCTGTGCACGTCGGTCGACCGGACCGGTCGACCGACTTTTGCCTCGGTCGACCGGCAGACAGCCTGGTCCAACTAATTAGAGATTTAAAACTTAGTTTTTTATTATCAAATAAATCCCATAAAATCACATAAATTCTACAAAAGTCGGCTCTTATTATATCTTTAAAATATGAATATGTGTGATAAAAATTCAACACATATTACAAACTATTTGAAGCATTTTTGTGAGATTGAAATTTGCCTTAAACCAAAATCTGTACTTTCCGAGACTAGGATTTTTGAAATGGAAAACTGTTTTCTCCAAAGCTCATGTAAATACAAAAAAAAATGATATTGAAACAACTTTGAAGCATATTGTATATGAATAGAATCCAATATACATGAAATATAGTATATCTATGTTTTTAACTTTAAAACCAAAAATAAGTTTTGTTTAAATACAAAACTCCAAACACATGAATTGGCTTATCAAAATAAGTTTTTCTAAGTAGATGAAGTATGGATGTATATAGATCAAATCTAATATACATTAAACCATGTAAACTTATTTTGATTCTATCTATATATCCAAAATCAAAACATGAAACTTGTGTGTGTATTGTGAACTTGAGCATATCACACTATCTAATTTTTACAATGAAATCTAAACATAATCTTAACTAAACAAACCGATGTCTTCTTGTAGAACTCCTTCTCCAAGTCGACTCGATCCAAACGTGATCCACCGAGCTTAACTCCAACCGAGTGCTAGATGTGAACTTGACGCTCGAGCTCTTGAATCACCAAGTGAAAGCTCCAAAATACTTTTGTTGAAGCTAATCACCTACTAATATCTTGATCAAATATCTGAAACTAAATATCATAAGATTATTAGTAAACTATAACTATATGAGTTAATCATCATCAAAACTAGAGTGAAGGGCCTCTGGGCCAATACTCCATAGATGATAGCTTCTCTAAAGCTCTTATATGAAGAAGGTAAAGAACGCAGTAGTAGAAGTACTTGATCCACATCTTCTATCTCAACATCTATCTTATTCAGATCATTAATAATAGAGAAAAATTCTGCAATGTGAGGCTTAATAGGTGTACCGCGGAAAAGAAAGAGATATTACTTCAGAATCAACCGATTCGCCAACGACTTCTTCAGATAGTGATTTTAAAGTCACTCTCACAATGAGAATGTTGTTTTCTCTGTAGAAAACTCATCCAACACTTTGTTCTCCAAGCAAGACTAAATAGCTATCAAGACTTTCTCATCCAACTCCTTCCAAGTTTTTTCCTTCATGTCTTGAGGCTTTCTCTCTCTCCCGAATAGTACTTTCTTCAACCCACTCTGGGTAAGGATGGCGTTCATCCTAATCTGTCACCTGCTGAAATTGATGACACCATCGAATTTTTGAATATGAGCTTAATCGTAGACATCTTCAAGTTGACTTTGCTCTGATACCAATTGTTGTGAATTGGGGGACACTCCCACGACCGGATCAACTGGGGCGGCACAACGAAAATTAACTACAGGATCTACTAAGACAACGATAAGAAGAGGAGAAGAAGATATTTTAAAGTAGATAGAAAGCCAACACATAATATAACGTGGTTCCACCAATCAAACAAATCGTGTGTATGTCCACGGGGAGAAAGGAAGAAACTTTATTAAAACTTTGAGGAAATATAATAAGAATTACTTACACCTCACGCTGAGAAAATTATAAGCCCTTGATGGCCGCGAAGAACAACGAACCCTTGTGGTTAAACTTCTCTGACGAATCTCTCACCTAGATGAATTACACCCTTAAGAATTATAAATTCATTAGATCGCATTGAAGGCCACCCCAAGGGATTATTTATACACCATAGAACTCTCCTAATTCTAAACAAACTTCATCAAAATGAACAATCACCGCTTCAGAATAAAGAAAATCCGAATCCAACCCGAATTTGAAGGCAGATCTAGAAAAGAAAATTGTCAGACTTGACATTAGTCGACTAGGCGACAGTATTAGTCGACTAGGCTTAAATACTAGTCGACTGCTCTAACAAAATTCGAGAACCCCAACTCTCTGTTGGCCAACCTGGTCGACTATAAATGTACTAGTCGACTAATCCATGTGATTAGTCAATTGGTAATGTGCACAGCTCCTTGTGCACGTCCATTCTTTGATCTCCGAAGTTTTATCTACCTTCACGAAGTATTTCAGTCACAAATCCTAACAATAATATCTACTTTATGTGTAAACTGTTTTTATTTGGAAACATTTAATTTTTTTAAGAGTTCTCTAGATTTTTAAAACACTAATAATTTGATCTCACTTGACTAAATTTCAAATCTTTTGTATCCTATAATCTTAGTGCATCATAGGTATAATGTCAATTTAATTATATTTCCATTTTTTTTTAATTATTGTCCACATAACTTAGTTGGAGTAGTTGGAGAAAAGATTTTTTTTTTAAAATATAAATAGGTTACAACAGTAAAGGAGTAATGTGAGAATATTAATTATGTCACTTTTAAGATGAGAACTCTCAGAAAAAGTGAAACAAAGACTCAAACGTTAAAGGGTAATTTATTTTTAAAAACAACTTTAGGCTGCCTTGGAGAATAGGATAAAGGTAAAAATCTACCTAATAAATACTTGCTAACCAATGCACTCAGGGCGCTCGCTAGCAAGACCCCATTTCGAATTTGCAGTTTCGAAAGGTAATAGCTTGACTTAATGCTTATATAGATATCCTTGTTGAAAGGGCATTTTCACGGTTATAAACACAAGGCGACTGCACAAATAAAAACTTGTGTCTTTTAAAGAAAGAAACTATTTTTATCATTTTTATTGGCTCAAGGGATAGAAAATGCAAGGAAAATATCAAAATCAGGGTTGTGTTGCAAAATTATGCAAATACAGAGTGAGAAATAATAAAATACGGGGTTTTGAGAATTATGCATCCGGACTCATCTTAAATTCTCCAACCCGTCTTTCTTTATGAAATGCAGTCCCCGTGTTATGTTTCGAAATTTGTTCAGCCTCATAATCTAAGTCGGAGCATAATCCTAGTAGATTCATACAATGGATAGGATAAAAAATCATTAGATCTTGTATCCAATGCATGAAAACTAAAGTTCTTTGAAAAACTGTTGGATTTTTCATGCATGCATGCATGCTGATTTTAGTTAAATTTTCTTTTTCTTTTTATGTGTGTAAACAACATGATCTTGTCTCCAGAGTCTTCGTGATTGTGAGCTAGAAGAAAATGTCATGACTTAATTAGAGGGGTTTGTTGAGATATTCTCTCTCAACCTCCTCTCATTTTGGGTTATTTAAAGAGCCAAAGTCATCCTTATTTTACACATTGAAAAAAGAAAAATAAGCACCTTCTTCTTCTCTCTAATCCAGTTTACAATTTTTTGAGCAATTATATTTTGCTTGAGCAAGAGAGCTTGCGCTTCATGGAACACAGGTGGCTGACATCTCAGAGGTAAGCCACCACTAACGATTCGAGAAGCTGGTTTGCCTGTTTTTAGCCATCAATATATAACAAACAAGAAATTGCATGTAAGTACAGTTATACATATAAGATTCTAAACTATAACAGTAAAAAGAAGTAATAGATGAAGAATAAATCAGAGTTAAGATGCCAGCCTATGAGGTAGTAGTAGCGTGAAGCTTTACACTAGAGACTCAGGAGGCATCTTGTGTAGGCACACCACCTTCCCGATCGTTAGCAATTGCTTACCTCCTGAAATGGCAACTTGCATTGCACAAAGCACAAGCTCTCTTACTCGAACATAATATAGCTGCCCAAAAGAAATGTAAACTGGATTAGGGAGAAGAAGAAGATGCTTGTTTTATTTTTATTTTTATTTTTTTAATGTGTAAAACAATGAAGACCTTGGCTTTCTAAATAGTTCAAAACGAGAGGTTGTTGAGAGATCCTCTCTGAATGTTGAGAGATCTTTCTTTTCAATTTATTTTGTTTTCTTCCTTGTGGCCAGCAAAGAGAGATGAGAGAATAATATAGTGGAGAGAGAAAGGAGAATAAGAAAATAAGGAGAAAGAAAAATATAAGGTTTTATATGGGTTTCTCCTCATTCATGCTGGGTGTCAAGTTGTGGCATATTGCTTCATTTTGTTTGGACACTAGTATGCTTAGGTGTCTCTTGGTTAGGTTAATTAAGTTATTAGGATTATGTTGAATTAAGGTATAATGCTAAACATAACAACCTTAATATATGTTGAAATGATCATTTAAAGGTGACAAACATATTAAGAGGCAAGATATATGTGGAGGTGATTTTCCGCCACTAGTAATTGGATGACCGATTCTCACCGCAAGCGAGAAATGAAATGGAGTAGTTCACGACTTCATGTAAATAAAACACAACACAGAAAAGAGAGATAAAATATTTACATGAAAACCCATAATCGGGAAAATCACGGGGAGAATGAGCTTCACTATAATTCTCAAGCAACAGGAATTACAAGCGTCTAGAGGATGTATACAGACTGGAATCAGAATCGGGGCTTCAATCAAAATCTGGATCAGAATCCTCTTCTTCGTTGGAGTAGAAGGTCCATTTGCACTTGACTGAGTTGTTGGCATGGAGGCAGATAGATATGGGCGAGATCTTCATAATTGCGCGATTTGTGCATTATAATGGTTACGGTCAGTGGTGCTGATTTGTTGACATTACATGCAAGAAAATCCGCCACTGTTCATAACTACCCGCGTTGAGTGACATTACACGTTATGAATGTAGCGGATAATAAGTTTGTGTAACTGTCAGCGGAGATCAAGGGTGATCTGTTGCTGGAGTTGCTTAGTTCAGAACTAAAGTCTTCAGAACAGAGGGAGCCTCGAAGTGGAGATGATTTTGAGGAGATTGAGTATAGCATGGACTTTAGATGAGAGTTTTGATGTACCTTGGGGAGTTAGAAGGTGAGAGACACATGTCGTCATCTTAGACGGGGTCAGATTTTAACCACTACAGATGCCCCTATCTCTTTCGCTTGTCGGAGCCTGCAGACGGGAAATTGGAAGAGCAGAGTTAGTGAGAGACATTTTAATGCTTTAAGTTCGTTTTGATATTCGTGGGCAGACGAGAATCTGGATCATAAATGCAGATCTTTAGGATTTAAATGCAGGTTGTACAACAAGAGAGGGATTGGATCACAAAAAAACCCTAGAGCACCTATAATCAGACATTGATCTCTGCTTGTAATTCTTTCGAATTAAAGTAGAATCTCCCTCTCTCTCGTAGTTTTTCCCTTTCGGGTTTTCACGTAAATCCCTATGCGTTTGCTGTGATTATTTACCAGTGCATTTTCTGCAATTTTGGTGCACGTGAGAAAGACCTCGAAAATTTTTCCACCACAATGTCGAAACTTAGAGAATATGATCAATTAAATCTATATCAATCCCTAATCATGCAACTATTTTAAAATAAGAACAAATAGAGTAAGATAGCTGGCATGGGAGATGTAGTCATGTCATGCACAGTCCTAGAAGACAAATGACCGTCCTATAACTCGGATAATCGAATAGCCCCATTATCTAGTGATAAAGATTCTCCCGAAATTACCAGCACTCGGGATCGAGCGATATCACCAGCACTCTACTCAGATGAGACACGATTGCCCAAAAATTAAAATAGAAGAGGAAAAAAACCATTAAAATTGAAGTCTTTCTCAAAGAGTAGACCTCAGAAGAATGAACCTTCTCGCTAGGAGAAGGTTCAAAAGGAGAAGAGAAAGATGTTATAGAGAACCGAGCTGAGAGGCTCTATTTATATACTTAGAGCCCCAGTTGTTGTGACAACTTCAAAATCCGAGCAGTTCAAAGATATGTTCATCCGACTTGAATCCCAAAACTTGGTCTGAAATGAAAGCTTTTTTCTTTGATTATAATTCAAAATTCCAACATTTATAGTATCAAAAGATTAGATTGAAATAATGAACAGAAAAAAGAAAATTATGATGGTTTTGTCGGGAGATTATCTACATAAATTTGAGAGTAACATGGACATAAATATAAAGTGAGAATCATTTTGACGAAAAAATTAAATTAACAAGTTTTAGTCACAATTAGAGAGTAACATGGAACTAAAAGAGATTTTTAGCCAAAAGCTCACACTTTGTCTTCTAATCTTTTCCAGTAGAAACTTCATGGTATTAGAGTTCTGTCCCTGTTCACTGCATGAAAAAACATTGAAAAGTAAGCCCAATTTTAGTGGATCAAAATTGAAGAAAAAATAATCCGTGAAAGAAAACGCACGATTAAAACTATTACTTCTATGGAATCAACTATACATATTTTGTAGAACATGATAATGATGCCTTTGTTTGCTACATTCCATGAATGAAGAAAAGATGAAGAAAAAGCATAATTTTATTATAGAGCAAAAGTGAAGAAAATAACTTCCTTGGGTTGGAGAGACCCCAAAAAAAAAAAAAAAAAATTAAGAGAAAATGACAATAGCCGAGCTAGGTTTGGGCAACACTGATCCTACTCATTCATTTTCAATTTAGGAAGATGAAAAATTATCAGTTTGGGAACCATAAGGATGTCATTTTCCTCACACGAATCAACATACATGGGATCATTAGGGAAACGAAACTGCTACTTGCTCATTTCTATTTTCATTCAAAGGTGACACCTTGGCCTGTTTGGCCTAGCCCAAAAGTTAATCTGGAATTAGAGCTCACAAGGATTGCGTGTGCGCTCGTCTGCAGAATGTACAACCTCTTTTCCTTAAGAGAAAAGAGAAAGGAAAAGAAAAAAAAGAAAAGAAACTGAGAAAATAGTAGAAAAATTGCATTCTTTGAGTGGAAAAATCAGTCACTTAAACCCGTTGCCTGTTTTTTGTTGGGCCATGAATAAAGAGAAGCCATGTTGGAGTCCGGAGCACAAAAATATTTTTCTAGGCCCAAGGCCCAGATAATATAACCAATGGAAATTTATGGAAGATTAAAGTGTTGCTCAACCACCCCCCGAAAACTACAGAGTAGGGGCGCGGAACGGGTTATGATACCGGATACCGGTGATATATCGCGATATGATATTAAATACTGGACGCCAAATTAGAAAGTCATGCCGGATGAAAAATATGTATGTGATTGCCTATATAAATCATATGAAACTTGTCACGCCCCGCTTCCCAAAATACGCGGAAATGGAGTCGCGACGAGAGTCGGCGACGTATATACGCGAGGAAAATACCCCACGTATACACGCTAAGCCTAAATTAGCCTGAACAAGTTATAAATCAGAACTATAATAATCATCAATCACTGCAATAATACATATCCATGACAATCACAATGATAGCAGTTGAATAATGACAAGAAAATGGCAGTTGAATGCGATAAAGGTAGAATCAGGAAATGACAGAAATATAAAAGAGATGAGGATACCAGAAACGGAAGAATGAGCGTCCAGTTCCTCGCAAGACGTACAGTCTCGTCGAACACCTGCACATTAGAACAATCGTCCAATATCTGGACGTGCAAATCCAGGGTCGTCAGAAAGCGACCTAGTGAGTGTGTGTGTAAAGGGGAGAGCTCGTGTATATAAACAAGGTGCATAAAGCAATAACAAGAATAACTGCAGATATAAGATAATCAAATAACATGATACATAAGCAACTGAATAACAATAGCAAGAATAAGAGTACAGGTACAAGACAAATAAAACAACTGTAACAAACAACAGATGTCTAGGTGTATATCCTAGCAATATCACTAACCTAGTACATAATCTGGTCCTGGTTACAATCACGTGTCTATCATAATGATATACATATATATATAGATATACAATCAGGTGATTACAGTCAGTCACAATACATCAACAGTTTATTATTAATTATGTCAGCGAACACCAATTGTCACATGTAATAGACGCATTCCATACTACGCCTACCACACATGCCAATCGAGGTCCTCAGTTATTGAAACTGATCGGTTGGAGACATTGTCCATGCTTTAGGTGGGTCCCGTGCATACCCGGGACCACAGCCCAGACTCCTGGCGCTGAACCAGGACCTACCGCAAGGTAGTCAGGAACATGTAAACAGGAACAGGTACATGTATAACATGTATAACAGGAAACATGACGGGGTGCCAGTCACCCCACGGGAACCCTGCAGTGGAACCCTCTTTCGGCTGCGCAACCTAAATCCTAGGTCCACCCAAAATACGGACGCTGTCTCCTCCATCAATCTCCCCAATCCCAGTGTAAGTTGTTTGTTATCATGTTTTAGTTTATCAAGATTATTTAATGTGCATGTTACTTAAATCACTAGGATAACTCAGTGGTGGTCACGGTAACAATATCAACATGAGAAAGTCAGGGTACCGGTATAACAGGAGTATATAATATCAAGGAACATGATACCGGCATAACAGGAATATATATAACAAGTGAACATGCGGGTGTTGTTACCGTGTAATAATATTTTCCCAGCAAATTTTAGTAACATGAACATGATAGTTGTCAGGTAGATATTAGTTATGATTAGTCAGGTTCACAGGTAAAACAAGATATTCAAGGCTGGTACTGATCTACTGTCATGAATGGAACAATCCAGTCAAAGTACACTATAACTCAGATTCTCAAGACCATCTATACATCACTCTCAAAGTCACCAATAAATAAAGTCGATCCATAACTATCATAAAACTCTAAACATCAATTATAATCACCAATATCAATGAGATCACTCTCATAACAACTCTATCTCCCTAACTGAATTGATCAGTCACTATACATGAAGCACACAGTATGTCCTCAATATCAACAAGTCAACATACTCCATAAGCATAACCACAGATGAAACATCCTCAAACATGCGGTCTAGAATATCTACTCTTGGTACTCAACATCAACAACATATAATCTAAACAAATTCCAATTGGTCACAACAATAAACTGACTACGTCAATCTCATCTCAATACAAGTCAGACTCCAACATAAAGAATATAGATTCTGGATAACTACTAACTCAAGATCAATCTAAGTCACAACTCAACTAATTCAATCATGTCTAATATGTCCTCAAATACCCAACTATGAATCCAAGTCATTACAACCAACTCATGATTTCCAATAGTTCCATAACAATTGAGTATCAATACACATCGAGTAATCTGATACATAAACTGTTGTTCCAACATATATCAATCATCAAGTTTAGTTCTCTCACTCTAACAATCTAATCGGATTCCCAAGTTCTCAAGGGTTCACATTTCGATTAAGGTCAACATCAGATCCCAACACTTGACAACATATCCAATCCATGCATATAAGATCTATCATGATAAGTCAAGTCATTCCATCTAATATCTATCCCTCGATATCATATACATCTATCAATAACCAATACATAATCCATGGGTGAAGTCCACAATCCATCAAGGAACCATGCACAGCTGACAGACAGGTATTAGTCGACTAGGGCTATATACAAGTCGACTAGAAGAAGGTATAGTCGACTAATCAAGTGGGCCAAGTCGACTACACCTAGGCCAAGTCGACTGACAGGTAAGACTAGTCGACTAACCGAGATACAGAGAGCTATACAACTTCCAGGTCAGCCTATTAGTCGACTAGGGGCAAGGTATAAGTCGACTACACTAACTATTAGTCGACTACTATATGTATCAAGTCGACTAACAGTAGAAATACAGAGAGTCCAATATCTCCTAGAAGCTATACTAGTCGACTAGGGATCTGGGGTTAGTCGACTAACAGAGGTGTTAGTCGACTATAATCATGGGCAAGTCGACTATCCTACCCTGCAACCTGATACTGAATAAAACCTGCACAATATACTCAATCTCCCCATCCTCTCAATTACTCTCATGCTACATCCTGATATGTCTACAATAATCATCTAGATATTCATATGACAAACATGGGGGTTCTAACATGTTTCAAGAATCATGCATATCATATTCCTATGCATCCAACATGTAAAATAAACAGAAGATGATCGTCCCTCTTCATGCTCGGTGATCTCCACACATAAACATGTAACACATCAAATCATATCACAAGCACAACATATCTATAATCAATTAATGAATAAAGAGAGAAGGAGAGAGAAACACTCACCTGAGATCCATCCCAAGTCCGAAGCACTGAGATTACAAGGCCTTGATAAATCTACATGAATTATTCAATAGGAATTGTTAGATTCTTTAAAAGAATATTTTAAGGAGTTTAAATCTTGATTAATTAGTTTGGGTGTTGGAGATATGATTCTTTAGGTTTAATGAATTAGTAGGTTTAGTTTAAACCAATTTCTGATTTTTGTTGGATTTTTAATAGGCTTAATCATTAAAATATTTAACGAGTTTAAATTTACAATTAAGGGAAATGGCTTTAAAGTGGTTGATTCGAATTAATTTATGTTGGTATTAGGTTAAGATTTTTATCATAGAAAGTAGAAGAGTTGCAGAATATTATTTATATTTTCTCTATTTTAATTTTTGATATTTTTAACTAATTATTTTAATTACAAATTTACCTTCTTTTCTTCCTTATTTTCTTTTTTTCTTTTCCTTTTATTTAGCCAGCAACCCAGGCCCTCAGGCCCAAGCCTCTCAGCCCAGACAGGACCAGGCCAGGCCTAGGCCTGGTCCAAAATCCCTTTTTATTATATATTTTTTTAAATAGGGCCCAAGCCCTTTGCAGTCCAGCCCAGCCAGACCCGGGCCAGGCCCGCCCAGGCCTGGCGGGTTTGGTTCTGGCCTGCAAACATTTTTTTTTTTTTTTTAAACTTGTGTCTGTACACAGTGGGCCGCCCAACCCACTGTGCACCCCTACCCGGTGGCCCCGCACAGACCCAGACCTGGGTCTGTGCGGCGGCAGAGGCTCTCGGCCATTGGCCGAGAGCGGCCAAGGTTTTTTTTTTTTTTTTTTTTGAGAAAATATCTTGTTTGGAAATTCAAATATATATATATATATATAAATTGGAACTATCAGTTGGTATATCTTTACATATATTTTTAGTGGGATTTTAGATTGGATTATAATGTATAAAAATATTTATGGAGATCATAGTATAAACATAATTTTAATAAACTTTTTCTATCAAAATAATTTTTGATAAAATAAATTACTTACTTGATTTTGTTGATCCTTAGCATGCTCCTCAATTTGCACTTCAAGATCTTTTGTTTATGAGGGGAAAAGAAATACAAAAGTGAAAAGAGTTGGATTAGGGTTTCTATTGAGGTAGAAGAGAAAGAAAGGGATGGAGAGAATTAGGTCATGATTCTTTTGGGGTAGAAAAAGAGAAGAAGTTAGGGTCTTTATATAGATTAATAGGAATTTTAGAAACTTGAATTCTAATTAGATTTAGATTGCTTAATTTAGTAAGATAGGATTAGGAAGGAAATTTGGATTGGAATTTGAATTATGATTAAATATTTAGATTAGAATATAGATTTGAATTTGGATTAGGATTAGGATTAGAATTAGAATTGGGTTTTGGGTTAATGGGTAAGGGTCTCATGGTAATAGGTTATAGGTTATTGGGCTTTAGTTAAGAGAAATAAATAATATGAAGGATAAGAAAAATAGGTAGTGGGCTTATGGGCTTAGACAAAAATAGAGAAAGGAGAAGAAAAGAATGAAAATAAGAAGTGGGCTTGGCTCATGTGGGCTTAGCATAAAAAGAAAATAAAATTAAATGAAAGAGAGAATGGGCTAGGCTTATTAGGCTTGGAATGAAAATAATAATACTACCCATTAATAATAATTTAAAATAATTAACTATAAGCAATAAGAGTCTATAAGTCATACATAATACTAATACTAATACTGATAATAAATCAAGTTAGAAAATAATACTAAAATAACTAGTAAAATAAAATAAATACTTGTAGAAAAATAAAAATATAGTATTATTAGATTAGGGATATTACAAAACTACTTAAAGTAAGTTTAGCGTCATAAACTCATAGGAGATACTTATTTTTTTGTAGAAACTCCTCAAATGCGTCACGTGACGATATACCAGATATTTTCATCTGATATTGGCTGATATATCAGCCACGTGGCAATATATCAGCCCATATTGGTCCAAAAAGATATGCAGTAAAAATTTACACTTATCGTATCTTTTTTTATAAAATACCGGTATATCAGCCGATATTTAAAACAGTGTCCCTCAGTGACCTATAACATGAAATAATAAGAAAGTAACAAGTGTCATATATAAGCCACATGAGTAAATTCCATGGAAACACACATGTAATAGCATATTTTACAAGAAAAAGAACTGTCCCTTTACACCAGAAGGTATCGCACTAATTATGCATTGAAGATATTAATTAATGCTCTACAGAGAATGACTACAGATATCTAATATTTCTTATAACATTTGACCAGCCTGTGGGACTTTAATCTCGAAGTATTGCCCAAGCAAGAAAAAGTAGGATCAGGGTTGAGGCATCCATCCAAAAAGAAAGGAAAATTAGCTTAATTTCACTGCATTGTATGATAGGTGTTTTTAAAACTCAAAGTATGTAAACCACATACAGGTTACCAAAACATGGTATCCTACTAATGTGTTCTATGTTTCAAGAACAAGAAACATTTCAAAGTTGTCAACACTATCATATTGAAGGAGCATATTTTGATAAAATAAATGAAATGAATAGATTCCAAAACGTAAGAAAAGAAAGCCTAAAGAGATTAGTCTACAGCTGAACTGATAGATAATGGAAACCAAAGCCTTTAGAATCCTAGAATCCCACATGAAGATAATCAAATAAATCAGGCCTAAAGTGTGGTTTAAGAGAAGATAATGATCAGATGTGAAAAAAAAGCCCAAGGTGTGAATGGGCAACTATAAGTCCAATTTAGAAAGTGAAAACTTTTAAGTTCATATAGAGTTTCAAAATGAAGGCCTCAATGAAGGGAATACTGTTGGGATTTAGGTCGAACAAATAGTCCCACATCGGTTAGACGTGGGGATGATTTTGGGTTTATAAGGATTTGGGCAACTCCACATAACAGACTAGTCTTTTGGGATGGAGCCCTGAGTCCTTCAATTGGTATCAGAGCCATGCCCCGAACTTAGTCGTCTGTGTGGGTGATGTTCGACGATGTATAGATCCCCCAATGGCGCAAAGGTTTAGGTCGAACAAATAGTCCCACATCGGCTAGACGTGGGGATAGTCTTGGGTTTATAAGGATTTGGGCAACTCCACCTAACAGATTAGTCTTTTGGGATGGAGCCCTGAGTCCTTCAAATACAAACATAAATATGTTTTAGATAACTAGCTTCAGCAATATCGAATTGTGAATTCAGGAAATGTAAGAGGCAAACCATGTGTCATACATTATTAGTAGTTTAAGATATATGGGAGTAACAAGGAACATGACAGTTATTGATGAAAAATGATACGCATCTATGATGCACATCTCTTATTGACTGACTGTATCGTATAATACACAGCTGATACATAAAACACACATGCAGAACCTTTGAGAAGATGCATGGTAAAACAAATTATATTTTCTTCAATGGCTGTGAAACTGGGAACCAGTGTCAAACTTCTTTTTTTTTGTTTTTTTTTATAAGAGGAAAACCACTACTTTAACCATAAGGAATTAGAACCACCAATATAATCTTTATCAAATTTTCAGAGGAAATGGAAAAGAGAAACATAAAGTTCTATACTTAACCTGCAATGGGTAAAATGTATTCGAGCTAGGTGACCTCTCACTTCAAGGCATATAACAAACAAATTGAGGTTCATGTCTAAGAAGCGAACTAGTGTACATTGTATAGAGACGCTCATTGAAAATGTTAGACAATAACTTCACCCAAAAGCTTGAACTAACAAAATATATCATTCTAGCGTAAATGCAGCTCCCATGAATGAGGATGCAGCTCCCATGAATGAGGAGAATAGAAATAAGGGAATGAGAGAAATATTAGTCTGTGATATGTGAACTGTAAAAGCAAGTTGCTCCATTATAATGTCAGCAACCACTTGACTCAAGCTCGAGATATTAGGCTGTGAGCCAACATGTATATCAAGCCAACCTAAGTATCTGCCTACTGCCTTCTACATAACACAATTATTTCCAAAAGACCCATGGAAAGGAGGGATGCCTCATCTATTGTTGTAAATTGCTAGATAGTTCAAACAAAAAATTTTGTGGGAAGAGGATCTAACTTGGGACTACTTTCTAACATATCCAAAATTATTCATTTTCCAGTTGATACTGAAACCAAAGCTATCCTGTGAATTTACTTGCAACAAAATAAAACTTGATACAAATGTAGTATTGTATACAGAGAATCACAACAATCAAATTTACTTCCTCACATTTTTTTCATGCAACTTTCTGTTTTCCTTCCACGAAAGAAAAAAGTCATTGAGCTTATGGCTAACTCCACGAGAATTTTACATAGTTTCAATGAAAAGAAAAATTCCCTATTTGGCTTTTGTTATATATCTCATGGATATTTTTACACTATGAAACATGAGTCTTTGAAAAACAGATTTCCTCACAGATACAAGTTAGTGCAGCCTCATGCTCCAGATTTAAGCAACCGCAAACCAAAAAGGTCTACAAGCAATATAAAAATGAAGAAAGCCATGACAAGTAGTTTTCAGGAAACATCCACCTAATAATGATATGAGATCAGGTCATATAAAATTTTGCCTTTCAATGTTACATTTCCTTGGATCATTGATGTTCTCCAGCTGATTTTTTGTAGGTGACTTTAAAACTACCCAAGGGGTTAGTATTTGGTATATTCTTATTAAAATTTCTTCTGATAAAATGAGCAATCTAATATGAGCCAGGAACTAACGATAGAGAAGTTGGAAGAGGTCCACATTTGGCACGCATTGAGCAACACTTCTTAGCATACTGAGCGAATAGTGCAGAGAAAGATCATAACAGATGCGGATGGGCTTCATTAATCTCTATTCCCATTATTTCATCAATCTGAAATGGTCTGAATTAAAGCCAAAGGATCAGGCAACGGACAGAACTTTAGGTTGGGTGATAGGTTATACATCATCTCCCAAGCCATCTAGCATATAATATGCGCATTGCATGTATCGAGCTAATATCATCGTAAAGCATATAGCATGAACAGTCATTCTATGGTGCATGTGTTGTTAATAAATCTAAATTGCAAAAAAAGAAAAAAAATCTAAAGTGTATCCACATATTTTATGGATTAGATAACAGTGACCATAAACCTCATGTTATTGTTCCTACCGAGGAAAGCATGGATATGGACATGGAAACAACATATGGACACATAATTTCTAGAATAGTATATACAAAATGGCAATGACATAGCAAAAAGAGTTGTATCTGATATAGAAACTATGTTGCATGGACATGGACATGCTGATGTGAACACCACTCAAAATGAAACATCGACACACGGAAAATTCTGTACACACGAAACACAAGTACTGTGTTCCAATAAGTGACACGCCCCAGACATGGCATTACTTAACATTATGATAGAATTGTTCATACAAAACAGATTTATATATATCCTAACTAATATGAAAATTAACCATTAAAACCAGTTCTCCCAAACAAAGTTGCAGCCTTAGGCACTACATTACCTTGAAGATTGTATGGTAAATATAAGAGATAGAGAAAAAAAATATCCCGACGTTGTTGCATAGTGCCCAAAACCTATAAAGTTATTCATTATTTAAAAAGAGCTCACATGCATAGTAAATGTAATACATCAAGGGGGAAATGGGATTTTTTTGTTCTCCACGGAAGTGTAAGCAATAGAAAATACAGCGATTAGATCCTTATCCATTTGCATACACTAAATGCAGAAGTATGAGGAATTAATTTCCCGATATTGCCAAAGTTCAAAGAGAAAGCGGAAAGAAAAAGTGCAAAAAGCATGCGCGGTGTGAAGCGGATCAGGTTACAGGTTTTAGGGGTCTGATACTTGCGTACAAAACTATAAGAGTAGATATCAAAAGAATTTGTGCGGAAATGCGTTATATTTTTTTTATTATGATGAACCTGTCAAAGTTAGAATAATTTTGAGAAGCTAACATGGTTCTTTCTAGTGAACAAAACAATAACGAAGTCACACAAGCTGTGAGTATGATTGACACTCACTCATCCAAAAATAAGTTGAACACTAGGGTGAGGAAAATTATATGATTCAACAATTTTAATGGTGCTGCATGACTATGGATCTCCAAGTGGCTTCTGGTCAATGAGGAAGCAAATTTAATCAATATACTGATTCAACTTAACGTTATTTCACAGCATGCCATACTATAAATATTAGACAAGCACTTCATTCTGAATACGCATATGCAGTACCACACATTCTTAAACACATGATATAACACAAATATTGTATTCATTTGTATTCACTAGAAAAAGGATAACTCCAAAAAGTTCAGTATTTTAGTCCAGTTTGGTTCAGTCCAGTTTGGTTCCGTACGGTCAAGTAGGTTTTAGTCGATACTGTCAATCCTACCATACATAATGAACATCACTAACTTCTTGTTATCAATTTTGATAATTTCTTCATTTCTGTATCATAAAATAACAATAAGCAAATTTTTCTCAATTTCTTTACACGCCTAGAAATTTCCTCACTATTAGTGCTTCCCTTGATATTCAAGAAGTCCACATGTGAATGCAACAGCAAGGAGAATGGTAGGAGACAACTACAAGACAAGGATAGTTTAGTAACTTGGTTCTCGATTGGTTTTCAGGAGACTACAAAATATGATTCTTCAATTACTTCATTGAAGGCTTGAAAGATCTAATAATTCTAGTTATCAATTACTATGTGGGATGGGATGATACCATGAGAACCTAACTACAACATTTCATTTGCTACCAACCTTTTCATCAAGGTATTTCACATCAACATGCATGTGTTCATTTGAGAGTGAAATGAGAATATGTCACAATGCGCAAAATTTTGACTTCACAGTTGATGAGCTAATGGTAATCCGTGCATACAGAAACAACAACAATAAAGCTTATCCCAAATCTTTGGGGTTGGTTATATAAATCTTTCTCCTCTGTTCAGCTTTTTCCCGCTAGTAAATTAATAGCTATCATATCTTTTCAAAACTTGCTCAAGCCATGTCGCTTTAGACCCACCCCTAAGCCTTCTTGCTCACTCAACTGAAATCCTATCACTCATAATTGGCATACTTAGGGGTCTCCCAAATGCCGAAGCCACCTCAACCGGTTTCTCCATATTTTATCTTCAAGTAAAGCTACCTCTAATTTATTGCAGATGCACTCATTACTTATCCCAAGTGTTTTTCCTCTCATCCATTTCAACATTCTCATTTTAGCTATACTCATTTTCTGCACATGTTGCCTTCTAAATCACCAATGATCAAACCTATAAAGCAACGATGACTGGTCATATAGTTGTTTTAGGGAAAAAAAAAATATATCGTGTCAATTTCAAGAGTGTTCTACCAATCACAAAATACTCAAGAAGCACTTTTACACTTTAACCATCCCGCTTTAATCCTATGCTCAACATCTTTATCATCTCATCATCATAATGAATGACTAATCCTAAGCAGTGAAAATAATTACTCATGATATATCTTTGACATTATAGAATGAACTATACCCTCATTTCTTCTCTTGCTAAATTAACATTACATATGTTCCATTTTCATTTTTCTATTTCTAAATCATTTAGATTCTAATGTTTGTATACACCTTGTCACCTTCTACGTTGGATGTTAACCCTTTTTTTAGTATCACCAACTAACTAGGGTGTGTCATGTGCCTTCAAAAGTGATGTGGTAGGGAGAGTCATAGGCCCTATTTGCACACAACATGATGAAATTGAAATCACCTAGAGGGGGAGTGAATAGGTGATAATGCTAATTAATGCACAATTAAAATATTATGATGCAACGATCACCCAAAATAAGACTAGAAGCCGAATACCCTGTGAAGGGCTCTAAACTTCTTCCTCGTGATTCCTCTAGATAAGAGTTTGAGGTGCGTATTGCAATCTTATTGTATGAATATTTGATCGACAATATGAATATGAAATAAGTGTATATAGTAATGAATATGTAGAGTAAGTACAATGTTGCAATGAATATGTAGAGCAAGTAAATGAAGTAATGAATATAAAGTAAGGAATTAAAGCAAGTAAACCAAACGCAAACACCGAGAATTTTTCCGAGGTTCGAGCACCCAGCTCTACGTCCCCGCCTTCACCCAGAAGGATTTCTAACCACTATAACTTCACAAAGAGTTACAATCATACCGGAGTACCCAACTCCACAATCTCAAGTACAAGTATTCCTTGGTGGTCAAAATACCACAAACTCTCTTTTGAAAAATTCTTTTCCCTTACAAAAGCCCTGTAGAACAATGAGTAGGATTGAAGCTCTAGTATTGTAAGTGGAAAAAGAAAATGAATTTTGAGAGAGCTTTGAAATAAAATTTCAGGACTGAGAGAGATTTTTCAGCACAAAAACAAGAACAAAACTCTTTTGAAAGCCTTTAAACTTTGAATATTTTTGCAAAAAAATGTTGTTGATCCCACAACCCAAATCACCCCTATTTATAAGATAGAGTTAGGGATTAAAGGGTAAACTAATACAATAGGTAAGTAGGAAGTATTTGACCCAAAAACCAGCCCTTAAACTCGTTTAGAGACAAAAAGGACAATTTAAAACGTGTTTTAAAAAATAGCCGTTAAGGCTGAAACACAGCCTCGGTCGACCGGGTTTTCAAAAAAATAGAGCCGTTGCAGGCCCACGGTCGACCGCAACAAACAGAGAGTTGTTGTCTTTCAGTTGGCCGAAGGTCGGTCGACCGAAAATGGGTTTCGGTCGACCGCCCGGTCGACCGGGAAACGTGCACACATGCACGCACCCAACGGTCAGAATCCCGGTCGACCGATCGGTCGACCGATATGACCTGAAACAGAGTCGGTCGACCGGCCGGTCGACCAAAATTGAATTTTGAAAAGGATTTTCAAAGGGATTTTGATAGTTTTCAAAATAGTGCTTATCATAACTAGGTATAATATACAAAATAGAGTTTGTAAGTAGTAAACTATATTTAAAAATATTTTGTATATATATATATATATAGGAGAGATTTTTAGAAAAGACATGTGCGCAAAAACTTGTGTGTAGGAATTTTGAGCTTCAAACCTATTCACTATTCTTTAACAAAACTATAAAATTAAAAACAAATCTAATGAAGTCTCTGAGCCATAATGAAGTCTTGAGCCATGCAATGTCATGCTAGAGCCTTCTTTTTTATGGACATTTCCTCTTGTGCCATTTGCCTTATTTGTTCCATGAACTTAGAAAACCTTGCAATAACTAAGCAATGGCCTTCATAAAAGTTATTAACCTGAAACTCATCTTAAACAAACTTATTAGTACCATATAACTTCTATGTGTTTTGTTATCATCAAAACTTTAAACAAATAGAGAGTGTAACCTTTTGGGCCAACAATCTCCCCCTTTTTGATGATTACAAAACATATAGGCTATATCAAAAAGATATAAAGAGAGAGGTAAAACTCTCCCTCAAATTATGCTATATTAAACAAGTAAAAGCAATTCAAAAACATGAAACATGAGACTAAAAACTCTTGCTAAAAACTCTTGCAAAAACCATATACACTTGCAAAACTCATATATACCTCATATACAAGAAACTCATAAAAAGGGTATTTTCTCTCCCTTTTTGTCATACATCAAAAAGGGATAAATAAACAAGAAAAACATATTTATTCAATAACACAAACATTAAGTTCACCACATATAAAGGAAAATCTATTAAAATCAAGTAGTTTAGTGAAAATATCGGCAAGTTGCAAATCCAAAGAAACATAATCAATCTCTATATCACCTTTCTCAAAATGATCTTTAAGAAAGTGATATTTAATCTCAATGTGCTTGGTCTTACTATGTTGATTTGCATTCTTAGTCATATAAATAATACTAGTATTATCACAAAATATTTTTATATGATCATAATGCAAATCATAATCAAGGAGAGTATGTTTCATCCAAAGGACTTGTGCACAACAAGCCCCCGCCGCAACATACTCCGCCTCGGCGGTTGAGAGGGATACCGAATTTTATTTCTTAGAGGACTATGAAACAAGACAATTACCAAGAAATTGACATGTCCCACTAGTACTCTTTCTATCCACTCTACAACCTGCATAGTCGGCATCCGAAAAACTCGTCATAGAAAAATCTCTGATTTTCGGATACCAAAGACCCATTCTAATAGTGCCCTTAATATAACGAATGATGCGTTTTACCGCAAGAAGATGAGACTCTTTAGGACACGATTAGAATCTAGCACAAAGACACACACACTAAACATGATATCCGGCCTACTTGCCGTTAAATATAACAAACTACCAATCATGCTTCTATATAACTTAATATCAACACATTTACCTTGGTCATCCTTATCAAGCTTGGTGGTAGTTGTCATGGGAGTGTTGCAAATTTTCGAACCTTCAAGTCCAAATTTCTTTATTAGTTCTTTTGAGTACTTGGCTTGACATATGAATATCCCATCCCGCATTTGAGTACTCTATAAGCTTTGCTAGTAGTAGAATATCCAACAAATATTGCTTCATAAGCCTTAGCATCAAATTTACCCAAGTTATCTTCAGTATTCAAAACAAAACACTTGCATCCAAAAACTTTAAAATATGAAACATTTGATTTTCTTAAATGATAAATTTCAAAAGATGTCTTGAAAGTATTTTTACACAAATAAATACGATTTGATATGTAGCATGCGGTATTTACGGCCTCGGCCCATACATATTGAGGGAGGTCATATTCACTTATCATAGTCCTAGCCATCTCTTGAAGGGTTCTATTCTTTCTTTCTACAACTCCATTTTGTTGTGGAGTTATAGGACATGACATTTCATGCTTAATTCCCTTTTCATCACAATAAGTCATGAAGAGTTGGTTAATGAACTCATCACCTCTATCACTTCTTATTTTCAAAATCGAAAAACCTTTTTCTTTTTCAACTCTTTTTCGAAAAATCTTAAAATGCGAAAAAGTTTGATCTTTGTGTTCCAAAAAGAAAACCCAAGTGAACCGGAAAAATCATCAACTAAAACAAAAGCATATCTACTACCATTTAAGCTTTTAGTTTTAGTTGGTCCAAAAAGATCCATGTGAATTAATTCTAATGGCCTAGTTAACATGATATCCTTGATTGGTTTGAAAGAAGACTTGGTTTGTTTCCCAAGTTGGCACGCACCACAAATGCGGTCTTTTTCAAACTTCAAGTAAGGAATATCCTTCACCAATTCCTTAGAATTAATCCTAGCAAGATGATCAAAAGATGCATGTCCTAATCTTCTATACCAAAGCCAAGAAGTCTCATCAAAAGCATTCAAGCATTTAGTAGAACAATCAAATTAAGCATGTCAATGATATAGACATTATTATCACGAAATCCGGTGAGAATACAATCATTGGTTTTACAATCAAAATTTTATAAGAAGAATCATCAAACACAACTTTAAGACCACGATCACAAAGTTGACTTATACTAAGTAAGTTATGTTTAAGTCCATCAACAAGAACAACATTTTTTATAATAGGAGATGCACTAATTTGAATGTTATCTATACCGATGATAGTGCCCTTGGAATCATCTCCGAAGGTGACGGTGCCACCTTCAACGTACCTTGATAGGGTTATAAAGTTGTTGATATCCCATGTCATATGTCTTGAATAACCACTATCAAGGTACCACCGCTCTTTACGTCTTAGACCCTTGGTGTGTACCTACATCAAATAATTTAGGACTTGATTTTGGTACCCATATTTTCTTGGGTCCTGAAGTGTTTGTGTCATGAACCCACACAAGATTATTAGATCTATTCTTTTGATCATAGCAAAATTTAACTAAGTGGCCATTTTGACCACAATAAGTACATCTATAAACTCTTCCATATTTAAATACATAATGAGTGTGTGGTTTACTAGCATGTGACTTGTGTGCATGAATAGTTTTAATATGTGAAGTGTTGACATGGTGAGCATTTTTAATATGGGTTGTTTTATCATTCTTAACATGTGGAGTGTGCTTCTTTGAAAACATTTCCTCTAATTTCTTAGTATTAAAAGCACAATCTTTTAAAATATTTTCAAAATCAATAATTCTAGTTTTTAACAAAGAAAATTTATTTTCATCAACTTTTAGAAATTTAGCTTTACAAGCAACTTTATAAGCATCAAATTCTCTTTTAGTTGAAATAAAATTAGAAGAAATTTCTTCCTTTTCTTTTGAAACAATTGCAAGTTAGTTTTTAAGCAACTCAATTTCCTTTTTCAATTTAGAACATTCTACCTTTTTATCATTAAAGCTTTCAGAAAGTTCAACAAAAGCATGTTCTAGCATTTCTCTACTTTTTTCATTTTCTTCATCAAGAGGTTGAGTGATTACCTTGGGTGTGTTTGCCATGAAACACATATTTGTCGTGTCCACCTCATCTTCGGACTCGCTTTCCGAATCCCAAGTGGCCTTGTATGCCTTCTTTTCAACCGGCCTCTTTTGCTTTAAGGAAGAAGTCATCTTTTTCTTGAAGTCGGGACAATCGGCCATGATATGTCCGAGTTTCCGACAATTGTAGCAAATGATTCTTTTCTCCTCCTTCCCTTCCCATTTCTTTCTATAGTTGAGTTTGTTCTTGCGGTACATCCTCTTCACATTTCTCACTAGTAGAGATAGCTCCTCATCCTTTTCTCCATCTTCATCATTGTCATCAATGGTAGAGGAAGACTTGAAAGTTATGGATTTCTTCTTTTGAGGTACCGCTTGTTCTCTTGCCTTCTTTTCCATCTCATGAGTCTTAAGGTTTCAAATGAGAATTATGAGATCCATTTCATCTTTATCATTCAACTCCTTTAAGGTGGTAGCCTTGATCTCCCATGATGAAGGAAGAGCTCGAATCACTTTGCGCACCTTTTGGTCGTTGCTTATATCATCACCTAGAAAGAAAAAAGTATTAGTAATCTTAGTAAACTTGGAAATCATAGAATCAATAGACTCATCTTTAAGCATTTTGAAACTTTCATATTGGGACCTCAAGAGATCTATTTTAGCTCTCTTTACTTGTGATGTCTCCTCGTGTGTGACCAATAAGTGTTGCCAAATCTCATAAGCGGATTGGCAATGTATAACCCGTGTAAGATCATCCTCATTCAAGGCGGTGAGAAGGGAATTTTGAGCCTTAGAATTAGCCTCATATTCTTTATAGGTAAAGTCGGACCAAGTTCTCTCCTCACTATCGGGTCTACTATAAGGTTTGGTCAAGGATTTAACAACTAAACTACCTAGGGATTGTGGAAAGATAGTCATCCTAACCTTCCAAATGGGAAAATTGAGTCCATCAAATTTAGGAGGGGTCTTAATGTTGTCGGCCATTTTTACTAGTGTATGAATAAAAGAATGCAAATAGTAATTAGCAAATTTTAGGATCTCTCTAAGGATGTGAAGCCAAAAACTAGAGTCCTACCTCTGATACCAATTGAAATCACCTAGAGGGGGTGAATAGGTGATAATGCTAATCAATGCACAATTAAAATGTTATGATGCAACGATCACCCAAAATAAGACTAGAAGCTGAATATCCCGTGAAGGGCTCTAAACTTCTTCCTCGTGATTCCTCTAGATAAGAGTTTGAGGTGCGTATTGCAATCTTGTTGTATGAGTATTTGATCGACAATATGAATATGAAACAAGTGTATATAGCAATGAATATGTAGAGCAAGTACAATGTTGTAATGAATATGTAGAGTAAGTAAATGAAGTAATGAATATAAAGCAAGGAATTAAAGCAAGTAAACCAAACGCAAACACCGAGAATTTTTCCGAGGTTCGAGCACCCAGCTCTACGTTCCAGCCTTCACCCAGAAGGATTTCTAACCACTATAACTTCACAAAGAGTTAAAATCACACCGGAGTACCCAACTCCACAATCTCAAGTACAAGTATTCCTTGGTGATCAAAAGACCACAAACTCTCTTTTGAAAAATTCTTTTCCCTTACAAAAGCCCTGTAGAAAAATTAGTAGGATTGAAGCTCTAGTATTGTAAATGGAAAAAGAAAATGAATTTTGAGAGAGCTTTGAAATAAAAACTTTAGAACTGAGAGAGATTTTTCAGCACAAAAATCAAGAACAAAACTCTTTTGAAAGCCTTTAAACTTTGAATATTTTTGCAAAAAAATGTTGTTGATCCCACAACCCTAATCACCTCTATTTATAGGATAGAGATAGGGATTAAAGGGTAAACTAATACAATAGGTAATTAGGAAGTATTTGACCCAAAAATCAGCCCTTAAACTCGTTTAGAGACAAAAAGGATAATTTAAAACGTGTTTTAAAAAATAGCCGTTAAGGCTGAAACACAGCCTCGGTCGACCGGCCGGTCGACCGGATTTTCAAAAAAAATAGAGCCGTTGTAGGCCCATGGTCGACCGCCCGGTCGACCGCAACAAACAGAGAGTTGCTGTCTTTCAGTCGGCAGAAGGTCGGTCGACCGAAAATGGGTTTCGGTCGACCGCCCGGTCGACCGAGAAATGTGCACACATGCACGCACCCAACGGTCAGAATCCCGGTCGACCGGTTGGTCGACCGATCTGACCTGAAACAGAGTCGGTCGACCGGCCGGTCGACCGCCTCAGGTCAAAAATTGAATTTTGAAAAGGATTTTCAAAGGAATTTTGATAGTTTTCAAAATAGTGTTTATCATAACTAGGTATAATATACAAAATGGAGTTTATAAGTAGTAAACTATATTTAAAATATTTTGTATATATATATATATATATATATATGGGAGATTTTTAGAAAAGACATGTGCGCAAAAACTTGTGTGCAGGAATCCACATAGAGAAATGCGATAGAAGCTTTTCGGTATAGAGATTGATGTATTCTTCTAAGAAAAAAAGAACTAAATTGATAAGTGTTAGAAGTGGAAAGAAGAATATAGAGATTGCTGTTTGATCTAGGGTTTAGAAAAGAGTTAAAGAATTAAACTAACTAATCATCTACCACCACTAACTTACTAACCTATGTAATAATCTACTTCACTTTAAATCTTAACATGATAATCTATCATAAAATCAAGCAAGATACATAATATAGAAACAAGATCATATTTGAAATAACACTAATCAAGGTTTAACATTAAAATATCAAAGTGTCAATCAAGCATAAGATAAGAAAATTATTGAAAAGTACTAGAAAATATTTAACCTAGTTCTCATTCTCATGTGCATTAATGAACACTCGCTTTTGCAAGGCTTGAAGTAGGCATGCATATGATTCAATCGGTATATCTTAACATAGAATTGAATTAGTGGTGGAGAGATTAGTGAGTCATGAAAACAATTAGCTAATCATGATGAAAGTAAAACAAAGCACATAGATGAAATCTAAAGAAGTGCATAAACAAAATAAAGAAATAAAATAACAAGAAGAAGATTGAGTAAAAGAATAGAAGAATTTTCATTGAAGTTGTCACCGTCAATTATAAGAACTTCTTCTCTTTTTACAAATCTCTCTTTAACTAAAAAAACTAAAAATTACAAAAAAAATTTAGAGAAGAAAAAGAAACTAAAGAAGACCCTAAGCGTCCTACTTGAATAGTACCCTAAGCGTCCTACTTGAATAGTAGATCATATGTACTGCTTATTTTCGATATTTTGTCCTAAGACAGTGCCTATGATAAAATCGGAAGCATCGCACATGATTTCAAATGGTTTGGACCAATTCAGGGCAGAAATTATTGGTGCAGAGATAAGTTCCATTTTAAGCTTCTCCTAAGCGGTAAGACATCTATCATCAAAGATGAAGAGCACATCCTTAACTAAAAGGTTAATTAAGGGTTAATTAAGGGTCTAGCATTTTGCTAAAGTTCTTAATGAACCTACGATAGAATCGCGCATGTCCAAAGAAAGATCGGATGTCTTTCACACATTTGGGTACGAGAAGCTTGGCTATGACTTCTATCTTCGCCTTGTCCACTTTAATTCTTTTTCTAGAAATTTCATGACTTATGACAATCCCATATTGCACCATGAATTGGCACTTTTTCAATTTAAAGTCAAATTCTTTTCGGTACATCATTCAAAGACAAGCTTAAGATGATAAAGACGTTGATCAAATGAGTTTCCATAGATAGAGAAATTATCCATAAAGATCTCTAAGAATCTTTCAACCATGTCGGAGAATAAGCTTAATATACAACTATGACATATCGCGGGGGCATTACATAAACCGAAAGGCATTCGACGATGAGCGAAAGTCCCAAATGGACAACTAAATGATGTCTTCTTTTGGTCCTCTGGAGTTATGGGGATTTGATCGTACCCTGAGTAACCGTCTAAGAACAGAAATACTCGTGGCTGGCTAGTCGTTCAAACATTTGATCGATAAATGAAAGAGGAAATGGTCTTTGCGAGTGGCAACATTTAACTTCCGATAGTCAATGCAAATCCGAATCTTTGTAAGGAGTCGTGTTTGGACTAGCTCTTGGTTTTCATTCTCTACCACAGTCAAACTAGATTTCTTAGGGACCGCGTAGATTGGGCTATCAGAAATGGGATAAATTATTTCATTATCTAATAGTTTCACTATTTCAGTTTGAATGGCCTCTTGCATAATAGGTTTTAACCTACGCTGTGAGTCCCTCTTTGGTTTTATCTCTTCATTTAGATGGATTCGATGTTGAACTATAACCAGACTCAATCCCTTTATGTCGGTCATTGTCCAACCAATAGCTTCCCTATATTTCCTAAAGACTGTAATAAGGTTTTCTTCTTACCCGTCAGCCAGATGGGATACAACGATGACTGGTAGAGTCTCTTGTTCGCCTAGGTAGGCATACTTGGGATGTTTGAGCAAGGCCTTAAGTTCTAAGGAAGGGGATGACTCAAGAGATGGAAGAGTCAAGCTTGTTGGTTCCGAGTCTAGTGAACTTGGGCTCGATACCCACTCAATTGTAAAATTGACAATCTCATCAAGGCTTAAATCCTCGGAATCTAACTCGACATCACATTCGTCTTCTAATTTTATCTCCTCATTATGCTCACTTGTTAACAATGTTGTAAATATCAGATATTGGCGATATACCGGTCGGCAAAATTATGTACCAGATGCCAGTGATATATCACGATATGGTACTAAATACTGGTTGATATATCAATAGTAAATATATATAAGACATTATTAAAAGAAATAACTTATTATTCAAACATCATATAAAAACATCATTAAAATACTATAATGAACATAGAATAAAATAAAACAATCTCTCAAGTAAAAAATAATAATTATTATCCAAATAAGTAACTATAAAGGCCGATATATCGAATATTTCATCTTGGATATCGATCGATATATCGGCCACGTGGCGATATATCGGCCACGTGGCGATATATCGGGCAATATCGGTCCAAAACGATATCTGATAAATTTTTGCACTTATCGTATCGTTTTGAATAAAATACCAATATCTCGGCCGATAAATCGGTATATCGGCTGATATTTAAAACAATGATTGTTAAGTTCTCAATAAAGTTTACCTCAAAAGGTTGATCATCCTTATCACAAGGTTGTTCTCCTAGGTTAAAGACGTTGACTTCCTTAGTCATATCTCCAAAGGTCAATCCATGGATCCGTTCCTACAATTTATGATTTCATCGGTAGTCGCCAGGAACGAACGCCCTAGGATGACGAGAGTTTAAGACCTAAGATTAGAAACTGATTGGGTTTCTAAAACAATAAAATTGACTGGGTAGATGAATTCCCCAATCTGGATAAGGACATCAGTTACTCCCCCCTTTGAAACTTTAGTTGACCGATCAGCTAGCTAGATCGTAACTTGAGTAGGGCTAAGCTTGCCTAACTCAAGTTGTTTATATACTGAGTAGGGAAGCAAATTGATACTTGCTCCCAAATCAAGAAGTGCTCGATTAATTTCAGCTTGACCTAATGTGCAAGAAATGGTGGGGCAACCAGGATCTTTGCACTTGACAGAGATCTGATTAGACAATAGCTCACTAATATTAGTAGCTAGAAAAACTTTTTTAGACACCTTGGTCTTTCTTTTCTTTATGCACATGTTCTTAAGGAATTTTGCATGGATAGGAACTTATTGTATTGCATGAAAAAGGGGTAAATTAATCTTTACTTTATTGAACATCTCACGTATTTTTTTCAAATGTGCATTATTGTTATTCCTAAGCTTATTCAGAAATGGAGCTATAAGCTTATGCACCTGCTCGGCTGACTTATCTTTTTGCTCGAAGTTGAGATGAGTGGGACTAGAAGAAGTGGATGCTTGTGTTGGATTCGATGGCATTGATACTCAGTTATCAACTTGTTTTTCCGACCTCAATGTATGAATCAAGTTACACTGATTTGGATCTTGATTCTCATTAGCCTGCCTAAAGTTTCTAGGATTTGGCATTGATTGACTAGGCAGTCTCTTTGGGTCTTTCACTAATTGGATTAGCTTGCTGACTGACTTGATTCTCAATCCCATGCAGGGCTTGAATCAGTGTTTCTTGGGTCTTGCTGAAGGTATCCATCTTTCTTTCCATATTGGAGAATCTTGTATCCATCTGTTGATTTTCAAAAGAAAATGGTGGAACTTGAATGAGAAAATTTTGCTGATAATGAGATGGTTGGAAATTGTTGGAGAAGTTGGGCCTAAATTGATCATTGGTGTTTTGGGCCTACGAGAAATTCGGGTGATTTCTCCAACTGGGATTGTACATTTGTGAATATGGAATATTGTTGGGCCCTGCGAAGGCTGCATTCATGGGTTCGGGTAACGTTTGATGAGCTAGAAACATAGAACACTCTTCGAACACATGGTTCATAACTTGACAGTAAGTACAGCCCGCAAATATGAACTGTGTTGGGCTGATTTAGTTCACCAGAGTCGGCTCCTTAGTTTCTAGAGCATTAAGTCTTCACATAAGGCTAACAAATTTAGCATCCGTCGCTATGGATATCTCTATAGAATGGAGGCCTCCCTTTGATGAGGTGAGATTACTATTCTTAGATTTATTGAGAGTTGGTTCCCATTAGTTGCTCTTTTTCGCTAAATCTTCGTATATTTCTCACCCTTCATGTTCATCCTTTTTCAAAAATCTCCCTTGACACATGATTTCTAATGAAGTCTTATTTTGATAATCTAAACCATCATAGAGAATTTGACATAACCGTCACTTCTCTAGGCCGTGATAGGAGCACTGGGCAAGGAGAAGCGTTCAAAGGATTTTCAAAACGGTTCGGTTGTTTCTTGCTTGCACTGCTGATTAGTCTACGATTATGCATTATTATATCGCATTTCCCCACCGATTTATGAATAAATTGTCAGTCTAAACCGTGTTTTGGTCTCTATTGCAGGTAAATCAAGAGTTGAAGGGAAAAAGAGTAATAAGAGCTTAATTGTTGACACTTAAAAAAGACAAGATTCTTACTGGCCCGAACAATGTCTAAACTTGTTGACATTTACAAAAGACGAGTGACAGACAAGCTGACGACCAGTTTTCACCCATCTCCGAGGGACAAGGAAGTAACTTGGACTCCACTGATCCATCAAGCAGACAGTAAGCCCGGATTGCCTCTAAACAGACCTCAGCAGGTCTAAGATGCTAGCACTTAGCATCACATGAGCCCAAAGGGATAGCCTCGCCTGAGAGGCTAAGATCATTCAACTTCGCCTTAAAGCCATTCAAAGCCCCGTCAGGAAGCTAACTTATAGCTTCGCCTGAACTGCTGAAGTGCAAGTCCGCAGAGAGAGTTAGCTCCGCCTGAAGCCACACGCAACTGCACAGAAAGGGTATGCGGTAGCTTCGCCACAGACGACATCTAGCTCCGCCAAAGAGCTTTCTTCTAACTTCGCCAGATACTGCCTCCAGCTCCGCTGTGAGTTTAAAGCGGGCAGCGCCGCTGCTGGTCTGCTATGGTCAACCTTTGACCAATCAAATCTCCAAATGAGGTTAGATGTAATCAGGATCAAGATCAAATCCAATCAAGATTAAATCTGAGATCAAATTTGGCAGTTGATTGCCACAATCTCTTGACTCTTCTAAAACGAGTAAGAAGATCAGGAGAAATCCTCCAACGATATGAAAAGGATCAAAACAGATCAAGAGGATCAACCGACCTGCCATTTCTAGCTTCGCAGAAGCTGATCCTAGCCTCGCAGCAAGGCTACTTTCCAGATTTAAACAGATTTGAGTCAATCTGTTTCTATATTTTCAAGGGACAATTATACCCCTGCTCTCCATATAAATAGCCCACCAGGGGCACAAGGAGAGGGACCTCCAGAAGTAGAGACCACGCACAGGCTCCAGAGAGACGGCAGACTTCTCAAGAGGACGCACCGTGCACAAACAGAGATCTATTCTCTTGAATTCAGAAACTTTTAGAGAATCACTTCTCTAATCAGGGTGCTGATACCCTAATACCTTCTTCTCAAGGATCTCCGAAACCAGGCAAGAAGGAATTCCTAATTGAAGGCGGTTTTGAGAAGTAGCAAAAGGGTTCTACCAACCTTCTGTTCTCTGATTCCCCGAATCAGGCGAGAAGGGAATCCCATCGCTCGCATCGTCAAAGGGACAAAGTGGTCGCGTGCTGACCAGACTCCTATCGGCACACTTCTGCAGAATCTCTGAGGAGATCTACTTGTAATCTTTTTAAGAATACTTGTAATTTAGCTCCTCAACTCTTTTTATTGTAAGTTTTCCACTTTGCAAATCAATGGAAAACAAGATGGCGACTCCGCTGGGGATTAAATTCTCCACTGCTAAGAATCAAGTGTCGCAATGCGACGAACAGACCTTCGGGTCCAACTCTGAATTCAGAAAAGCTGGTGCAGCCAGAGCCTCTCTGGCTAAATCTTCAAGGAAAGTCTCTGTGAAGACAGATAAGGCTCTCTGCGAGCCTACTGTGGTTCTCTGGCGCAACAAGAAAGCATGCCCGCAGTTCAAGTCCAATACTTTAGAGAACCTGATTGTCCACTTTGACCAGGAAAAATTTGAAGAAGTCCTCTCTGGGGGTGGTCTAATGCTTCATGCACGGAGCATAGGAAGGTCTCCACGGCTAAGGTTTCAGAACAGAAGCCAGAGGCAGAATTCTGCCAACACCTTTCAGTCTCGCGTGTGTCTTGTCAGGTTCCTTGCGAACCTAAGTATCCTCTGTCAAAGCAGATGTGGAGGCCAAAACGAAAGGCTCTGGGCAAAGCCTCAGGCGTAGCTACGCCAGAAGTGCGTCTCTCGCGCGAAGAAAAAGGCAAGATGCCTGCCTGCTCCAACAATGCTACTAGCCGCGAAGCTATACGGGCGACAATACCCTCACCCAATTCAAGATCAGTAGCGCCTCGCGCCAGCCTCGTTCTCACGAGCGAAGCTACTGTACCACGGCGTACGCGCGGCGTCCATAGCCGCGGAGCCCAAGTCAAAGCACAACAGCGTGCTTCGTTCGCTCTTCGTGGCGGAGTTAAGGGATTGTCCCTAAGTGCTAATAGCGTTGCTTATGCAGCTTCAGCGTCCAAGGGCGTTTCCAAAATTTTTAGCCGCGAGGTTAGACCCGAAGTACTATCTAAGGCTAATCGCCTTCGCAGTATCATAGCGGGTAAAGTACCACAGCGTGCTCCGCTCTCCAGTTCGTCAAGCACTAAGCTCGCGCCTGGTGGCGAAGCTAAAACTCAAGCACTACTCAGTGCTGATCCCCTCTGCGGGGGTAAAAGGAGCAGGACATCGTCCTATGCGCGATCCAAAAGAGCCTCTGCGCTGGATTGTTTAGGCCCAATTGGGTCTGACTTGCGAGAATTCTTGACAAACAAATGAAAGTCGGAATCTTTTCGAACTACTACCTGTTGTCAACAGGTGGGATGTCAGCTGGTAACCGTCCACTTAGTCCATTGCCGGCTGGGACCAATCCCCACCACTCCTCCAGGCCGACGATCAGTTTTTGATCGACTATCGGTACAGGCCCCGGTGAAATATCATAAAAGGAGCGTCTCGCGAGATTCACCCTCTGCATCCGTCAACATGACCGGAAGGGGACGAGAGCTACGCAGGGAAAGACAAGCATCTGACGACGCCCCCTACAGCTCCCCAGATCCAAATTACAGCCCAGGCTTAGGCGAAGTCTTGGTGCATGAAGAAGGTGTTTTCCGAAACACCAGATCTAGGGTTGCGATATCCTACACTTATGAGCAGCCGTCCTCCTCAGTGACAGTGGCCTCGCCGCAACCAAAGAGAGGATCAGTCCAGTGGTCTGATGAAGAAGATGAAGACAGTGGGTATACCTCTTCGGCGACAGTTAGCTCAGTGCGAACAGACAGAGCATCAGTAAACATGGCTGATAATGGTAATGACGACCTTCATTGACGTTTGGAAGCTCATGAGCAAACTTTCAAAACTCAGGAAGAAGCTCTGGACGGCATTCAACAGATGCTCGCTCAGCTCCTTAATAACCGGAATAACAATGATGCCGGGAGCAACCATGACGAGGAAGAACATCTTAGCAATGACCAACCGATGACGGAGAAGTCTAAGGAGGGGTCTTCCTTAGACGCTAAAGTCCTTAAGGGCCTTCAAGCTCAAATCGCATCCTTAACTCAGAGGGATGAATTATACCTGCTAGAGTGGGATTCAGTACCATACCCACCAAAGTTCAAACCGCCAACATTGCATACCTATGATGGTAAAAGTTCACCAAATCAGCACATCTACTATTTTCGGTCTCAGACTGGTAATGTTATAGGCAATGACGCCATCATGCTTAGGCTGTTCATTAGCACTTTAAAGGGGGTGGCATTTGACTGGTTTCGAAGTCTTCCTCCAGGCTCTGTCAATTCTTGGATCAATCAGGAAACCCGATTCCTCTCCCGTTTCTATGAGGCCAATACCGAGGTGACCATCGACAAGCTCCTCTCCACCGTGCAGAAGAAGGGCGAATCTGTCCGTGACTACATTGAGCGGTTCAAAAATCTGTCTTTGATGTGCCCAGCAGGAATGCCATTACCCATGCTCTTACAGACGTGCAGGCACAACTTCTTAGACCAAGTAGAGATTCGCATGGGGGCTGTCAAAGCCCACACCTGGAAAGAATTGGTCAAACAAGCTGAGATAGCCGAAAAGTCGGCTAAAAAATTTGAACCATCCGCCCCCAAAGGCAAATGGGGTATGAACAATAAAGGACGTAGCGACATGGCGCTGTCTTCTCAAGCCAAAGGGAAAGAGACTATGTCCGTAGAATTGTCCGGGGACGTGCAATCAAAAGCCAAGAAGAGCGGCTCCAATAATCAGGAGTCTAAGTTTCCTCCAAAACAGTATTCCTTCAGAGACGATCAGGTGGTCACAATATTCCATTTACTCTACAAAGGGAATAAAATGAAGCGGCCAGATGCTTGGCGTCCCAATGAGATAGGACGCACAAACGACCCCAAATACTGTCTCTATCACAGGATGATTCACCATCCTATCGACAAGTGCTATGTCCTCAAGGACAGAATCCAGGCCTTGATCGACGCTAGAGTCCTGACACTAAAGTCAGAGCAGAAGAAAGTCACTGCCAATATGGTGACCCTCGAGTTTGGCAGAACCCCAAAGGTCACAGTTTCTGACGGGACTTATCCAGTCCCTGCGCCATGACTGGAAGTCAAGCATCCTACGGCTAAAACTCAGGATAATAAAGGTCTTGTTCCCTTGACATTGGAGACAGGGGAAGTCATATGGATACATCCAGACCTTGTCCAAGACGTGCAGTGGGATTCAAAGAAGTCCAAGTCGAAGGGCAAATCTTGCAATGTCATCTCCCTCCTGCCAGACGACGACAATTTCACGTCAGCTTCCCTCAGTGATTCAGAAGGAGAAAAGCATGCTTGCACAAAGCAGGCCGACGTATCTCAGCCGACGGGCACCCGATCTGAAAAATCATACTTAAGGCAGTATGAGAAGTCTACTGACGAGATATAATAACAAACAACGTCAGTACAAATACCAGCATTCGCTCCAGTTCCAACCAAGGGAAAGGAGAAGCCTAAGGAAGTCCGGTTCGACCACGCCCTGAAGAAACCTTCAGGCCCAGGGCTTGACATGCCCTTTCGTTTTGACATATTGGCTCAGCTGGCTAATATCCCAGCTCGTATTACAATACACGAGCTCCTTCGTCTCTCAAAAGAGACAAGAGAAGCACTCAGAGATTCCCTAGCTAATTCAGAATCATTCCTGACATGCATGCCAGAGGTCCCTAGCGATGTCGCTCAATCTTCCTGCCCAGAGTGTCATCATGTACAGTCAAAAGTCCCCGCTATTACCTTCACAGCGGAAGATATGCTTCTCGAAGATAACAAGTACGATCGACCTCTGTACTATACCGGATACATTGGTTCAACATGCATTGAAAGGGTACAAGTCGATCCGGGGTCCGCATTTAGCATCATCCCCAAAGGTTACTTTAATTCCTCGATATACCGCTGTATAGGTTGTCCGCAACCACCACTACAATATACGGTTTCAATGCCGGGAGTAGTCATCCACTTGGAAAGATTCGACTCCGTTGCCGAATCGAGAGCCTGAAGTCAGAAGTGACATGCTATGTCATTGACGCCGACACATCATATAACCTGTTGCTAGGACGACCATGGATCCACGCCAACTGGATCGTTCCCTTCACTCTGCACCAGTGCTTCAAATATGTCGAAGATGACATGACAGTACGAACTGTCTTTGCTGAAAAGCAACCCTTCAAAGGGGTGAAAAATTACTTCACTGACGCTCTCCTGTATCAAGAGGCCGGTGAAACACCCAAAGAACCATTGCCAGATGATGATGAAAGTGGCAATGAAGCGGATTCAGAATCCGAAGCAGGCATGCCAGCCATTTTGATTGGTGAACCAATTATAGCATGTTTTAATAATCCCAAATGTAATACTCCTTCTGAAGATGAAGGTGAATGGGTAATTAATGATAATATTTCTTTTGATTATCCCGCGAGTGTTGGGCTATTTGAATCCATTACGGATAGCTCTCTGCACATGCCTTTGCATAAACCAAGTGCGTCCAGTACACCCATGGAAGCTATAGAAGGGGCCACGCTGGTGATCCCTCCGACCAAAGAAGGTCAGTTACCGATAATTTTCGGTAGAACCCAACCACGGGGACCCATAACCGCAGATTCAAGTTCGGACTCAGACACTCCATAATTCTTCCATTACGCACGACCAGCGCGCCATATTATGAAGAAAATAGGATATGACCTAAAGCATGGAGAAGGCCTGAATTTCATGAAAGGAAGGCGTAGCTTGCTGCATAACTTTGTGCCAAAAGGGAAGCCTGCAAATTACTATGATAGTACACGCAGGGGGTTGGGATACGTTACACCCACATCGTCAGCAACGGTTCAATTCACAGACGATGAACCAATTCCATCACATTCAGCCTCATCCTCCGAGTGGGACTCAGATGTTAGCGTGGGAATGATGTTCGAAAACCTCACCGTTATATGACTTCAAGCAGTCAATTGGAGCCTGCAGAAACTACTGATGAGGAACCATGGGCCCAGCAATTCGACCTCCAATGGAAAAAGCGATTCGAACTACGCGAGCCACCTACCGAAGACAAGGTGATGCAGGTCAACTTGGGTAGTTAAGATCACCCTAAGCCCATCTTCATAAGTGAAAGCTTATCACTTACAAAAAAGGAAGAATTGATAATACTCGAAAAGGAGTATATAGACGTCTTCGCATGGAGCTAAGAAGACATGCCCGGACTCGATCCACAAGTCGCCATGCACCGTCTGAACATCAAGCCCGACGCCAAGCCAGTCAAGCAGCAACAACATCGGTTTCGCCCAAACATTATGGAAGCTATTGAGGCTGAAGTCCATAAGCTCATTGCATGTGGCTTCATTCGGGAGGAACAACATCCGGATTGGGTTGCTAATATCGTTCCCGTCCTCAAGAAGAATGGGAAGATACGGATCTGCATCGACTATCGTGATCTCAATACAGCCTGTCCTAAAGACGAATTTCCACTGCCCATCACAGATGTCATGATTGACAATACTTGTGAATTCGAAAGAATGTCTTTCATGGACGGCTTTTCAGGGTACAATCAGATTAAAATGTACCCCGACGATGAGAAGCATACTTCGTTCCGAACATCCTTGGGGGTATACTGCTACACCTTAATGCCCTTCGGGCTAAAGAACTCCGGAGCAACCTATCAGCGGGCAATGAGTACAATCTTCCGCGACCATCTTCGAAAAATAATGGAATGCTATGTCGACGATATTGCTGTCAAAAGCCGCAATAAGGATGACCATTTTTGCGATCTGAGAACGATGTTCGACATAATGCGGGCTCATCAACTAAAAATAAATCCGACAAAATCCTTCTTGGGAGTGTCAAGTGGCAAGTTCCTTGGGTTCATTGTTACGTCAAAAGGGATTCATCTTGACCCAGACAAAGTCAAGGCCATTCAAAGCATGCATCCACCAAGGAACCTCAAAGAGCTTAGAGGCCTGCAAGGAAGATTGGCGTATATCAGAAGGTTCATCGCAAACCTTTTAGGCCGTTGTCAGCCGTTCACTCGACTCATGAAAAAGGGTGCTTCCTTCGTATGGGATCAAGCTTGTCAAGAAGCTTATGAAGACATCAAGAGATACCTCACGAAGCCTCCAGTCTTAGTGGCCCCCACATCAGGGAAACCATTCTTGCTTTACGTAAAAGCTATGGACCATTCTCTTGGTGCCCTCCTTACTCAAAAGGACGACAGTGGTCACGAGCAGGCCATTTATTATCTGAGCAGGACTCTGATAGGGGCGGGATCTTGTTATAATCCTATGAGAAAGAGTGTTTAGCTTTTGTCTTTGCCGTTCAGAAGACACGACATTATTTGGTTGGCCAAACCATACATGTCATCTCCAGAGTGAATCCGTTGCGCCTTCTCATGACGAAGCCAGGATCATTGAACTCAAGATTAGCTAAATGGGCGCTTCTTTTGTCTCAATACGACATGATCTTTACCCCACAGAAGGCGGTTAAAGGCCAGGCCCTTGCAGAGTTCTTGGCCGCTCATCCAGTTCCGGAACACTCAAAACTTCACGAAGATATTTCAGATGAAGTCTTCGAGTCTAACGCAACCTCAGAAGAGAAAGTGTGGCAGATGTTCTTCGATAGAGCATCACGAATAAGCCCTAAAGGCAAGATTATTGCCAGAGTGGGGGTTGTGTTCATCTCCCCACAGAATCATGTCCTTCCCAGAGCATTCTCCCCGACAGAGTCATGCTCCAACAATGTAGCAGAATATAATGCTCTGCTCATTGGTCTTCAGTTAGCCAATAGAATGAGGGTACGCTAACTTGAAGCATACGGTGATTCAAAACTGATTATCAATCAGGTTAAAGGCGAATATGAAGTTCGCCACGAGGATTTGGTGCCTTATTACCACACAGCCATCGAATTGGCTAACCTATTTGAAGGTTTCTACATCGGGCACGTGTCTCGATCTCAGAATACCAGGGCAGACGCTCTTGCTGCATTAGCAATAACACTAGCCCTCCCAGCCGACACCGAGTATCACCTCACAGTGGCAACTCGACATCTTGTATGCTTTAAGCACATGTTAAAAACCCGAGAAGCCTACAATGTCTCCATGGATCTTGACTCGAGAGATTGACGATTTCCTCTCATCGACTATGCTTTATATGGTCTGCTACCAGACGATCCTAAAGAGGCGGCATCTATCAGACGAAGGTCTCCCCGTTTCTACTACGATCTAACTTTGAAGACACTTTACCGTCGTTCATATGACGGTGTTCTCCTCCGATGCCTTTCCAATTCAGAGGCACAGGAAGTGCTTAAAGAAGCACACGACGGCATTTGCGGAGCTCATCAGCCAGGTCCAAAACTTAAAGATAGGTTGCAGAGGCTTGGATATTATTGGCCAACCATGATAGCTGATGCTATCCAATATGCAAGAAGGTGTAAAGCGTGCCAGATTCATGCGGACTTCATACACCAGCCCTCAGAATTGCTCCACCCAACTGTTACTTCATGACTATTTAAAGCATGAGGAATCGATGTCGTAGGGCCAATCAGCCCCTCCTCGACAAGAGGTCACCGGTTTATCCTGACAATAACCGATTACTTTTCAAAGTGGGCAGAATCTATACCACTGGTTGAAGTCAAAACCTCTAATGTGGTTAATTTTATCAAACACCATGTTATCTATCGATTTGGTGTCCCTAGGCGGATCATCCATGATAACGGTCCCCAATTCATAAGCCAGGTATTCTATCAGTTCTGCGATAAATACCGAATTCAGAATGTGGCTTCAACTGTCTATAATCCCACCGCTAATGGCTTGGCTAAAGCATTCAACAAAACAATCATCAAGTTACTCAAGAAGTTCGTCTCCTCGAATAAGCGAGACTGGGACAAAAAGCTTGGTGAATGTCTTTGGGCATACCGAACCACGGTTCGGACACTGATAGGCAATACGCCTTTTCCCCTTGTGTACGGGTGTGAAGCAGTCATCCCGTTAGAAATCCAGATGCCGTCATTGCGAGTCACTCTAATGACTAAGATCACATCAGAGGACAATGATCGATTACGTCTTCAAGAGCTCGAAGCCCTAGATGAAAAACAGCTACAAGCTCAACAGCATATCGAGTTGTATCAAGCTCGAATCTCAAAAGCCTTTAATAAGAAGGTCAAACAAAGAGTCTTCCTGAAAGGAGACTTGGTTTTAGCCGTCAGACAACCAATGATTATGACGCACAAGACCAAAGGCAAATTTCAGCCTAAATGGGAAGGACCGTTTGTAATAGAAACAGTCTATTCAAACGGAGCATACCGTCTTATGACTTTAGACGGTGACTTACTTATGATACCTATCAATAGCAAGTTCTTAAAGAAGTATTATCCTTGATTAAGGATCCTTACCTCTGATCAAGACCTTCATATCCAAGGTACATGCAAAGAGAGCCTTTCTCATCCTCCAAGCGAGCTCATACAACCGAAAGCCAGTAGGAACCTGGTCATACACGGTTGTCTCAAAGGAGAATCAAGGTTACACATACGCTAACCAAATGATCCAACATCCTTAACGATTAAGGATAGAGGAAATGTTGGCCTTTAAGCCCAACATAAGTCCTCGACAACTCATCATGCTGAGGAGAATAGCATGGCTAGCCCGACTCAAACGGTAGTTGGTAAAGGCATATCAAACCCGTTGACAGCTGAGGATTTGCTAAAAATCCCAAGGGACCTGCTTCCATTTGATTCCCTCTCCAAAATCACTTACCAATTCTCATCCATAGAACGGTAAGACCATATATGCATTTCGCTGTTACGTTAACATTAAACCTATGACAGTGATTCCCTTGTTTCTTCCCGTGAAAACGAGACTTCCAAAATCACTTACCAATTCTCACCCATAGAATGGTAAGGCCACATATACAAATCTCTCTATTTCGCTGTTACGTTAACACTAAACCTATGACAGTGATTTCCTCGTTTCTCCCCGTGAAAATGAGACCTTTCCCAAGTTCCAGAACTACCTTGAGCTTGGTCGCGTCTCAATCGGTTATGTCATTGCGACCTCTGAACTGGCAGACAGCCAAGTCTCAATTTCGAGCTTGTTGACATTTACAAAAGACAAGTCTCAACCTTGAGCCTGTTGACATTTACAAAAGTCTCGATACTTATTGACATTTACAAAAGATAAGTATCACCAACCTTGAGCTTGGTGGCGTCTCAATCGGTTATGTCATTGCGACCTCTGAACTGGTAGACAGCCAAGTCTCAATTTCGAGCTTGTTGACATTTACAAAAGACAAGTCTCAATCTTGAGCCTATTGACATTTACAAACGACAGGTCTCGATACTTATTGACATTTACAAAAGATAAGTATCACCAACCTTGAGCTTGGTGGCGTCTCAATCGGTTATGTCATTGCGACCTCTGAACTGGTAGACAGCCAAGTCTCAATTTCGAGCTTGTTGACATTTACAAAGACAAGTCTCAACCTTGAGCCTGTTGACATTTACAAAAGACAGGTCTTGATACTTATTGACATTTACAAAAGATAAGTATCACCAACCTTGAGCTTGGTGGCGTCTCAATCGGTTATGTCATTGCGACCTCTGAACCAGCAGACAGCCAAGTCTCAATTTCGAGCTTGTTGACATTTACAAAAGACAAGTCTCAACCCTGAGCCTGTTGACATTTACAAAAGATAGGTCTCGATACTTATTGACATTTACAAAAGATAAGTATCACCAACCTTGAGCTTGGTGGCGTCTCAATCGGTTATGTCATTGCGACCTCTGAACCAGCAGACAGCCAAGTCTCAATTTCGAGCTTGTTGACATTTACAAAAGACAAGTCTCAACCCTGAGCCTGTTGACATTTACAAAAGATAGGTCTCGGTACTTATTGACATCTACAAAAGATATGTATCACCAACCTTGAGCTTGGTAGCGTCTCAATCAGTTATGTCATTGCGACCTGTGAACTGGCAGACAGCCAAGTCTCAATTTCGAGCTTGTTGACATTTACAAAAGACAAGTCTCAACCCTGTACTTGTTGACATTTACAAATGACAAGTATCACCTTTCAATCCGACAAGGACTATTTTGAGCTTGGTGGCCTCTCAACTGGTTACGTCATTGCGACCTCTGAACCGGCCGATAGCCAAGTCTCACTTTTTAGTCCGACAAGGACTACTTTGAGCCTAGTAGCTTCTCAATCGGTTATGTCATTGCGACCTCTGAACCGACAGATAGCCAAGTCATTATTCAATCCAGCAAGGACTATGTTCTCAAGTGGCTGCAATACAACTTGAAAACGACAACTCAGCAGATAAAACAAGTCGGAGATTCGACAGGGAGTCAAAACAAAATTACTTTTATTGATTCAAAAAAGGAAGGGATACATGGGGGCACATATATTACAAGCTATAGGGGTGTGTCATAAGATTTGATCTGTCCCTCAAGAAAGGCCAGCCTTGCCTCCCTATCATCGACAGCCCTCACAAGAGCCTGCGACCTTAGCTCAGCTTCATTAAAGCTCGCCGTCTGGGCTAAGCGAGCTTCAACTTCAACCAAGGTTGCCCTCTGAGCTAACTCCTGCCGCGAAAGCTCATCACTCTGAGCCTTGAGTTGTTTAAGCCGCACAGTCTCTTCAAGACGCACCAGTTCAGCCTTGGATAAGAGAAGATTTGCCTTTCTGATCATCTCTTTGGCCTTTTCAATTTTATCTTCAGCGTCAAGAAGAGCACTGCTAGAAGCATCGATAGCGTCCCCAAGCTCTATCCTCCTTGTCTCTAAGGATTTCAAGTCCGAAGAAATAGCCTTAGCAGCTTCCTGAGCGGCGAGATAGGCTTCATGCATTTGAGCGATAAGGTGCGCAAGCTGCTCATAACTGAAGACTCCAAGTTCGAACGGCTGAGACGGCGCCATTCTTCTACGTCCCTCTCAAATTGGTCTACCAGAAGCTCTAATGCAGCGGTCTGCTTATCCCCTCCAAAGTCCCAGATATTCTCAATACTTCGAGATAGGACCACCTTTAAAGTAGAAAATGGCATAGTCGAGCCTTTCAAGACTAGATCAATGGATCGCTTCAGGCCTTTATAAAAGCTGTCGACTATTTCAGCTACAAATTCATTTTCAGCCTCAGCCACTCCTGGCAGACGGGCAGCCTCAGAAGATTCCACCGGCCTTATTGACATTACCATGGAAGGAACAGTGGGAACACTGGCTGCAGCAGCATGGCAGGTCATCGGTGATCTTGACGGAGTCCTCATTGAAACCAGTACACTAGCCACAACCGAGGTAGGACTAGTGACCATTTCCTAGACAGTAGGCTCAACCACCAGCGTTGGGGAAGTAGGACTTGTAATCACCCTCAGCTCCGCACCTGGCAAAACTGATGGCACCCCACTCGTCGATATAGTTGGGAGTGAAGTTGCCTCCGTGACTACCGTCCCTTCAACCTCTGTTCCTCTGGTTGGCTCAGGCCGATAAAGGGGCAGGTCACCATACAAAGCATCCAACACAGCAGCATCCGCCGCGGTCGAAGTGCTCATATCACCCCTGGACCCCTCGGGAAGATCGGTTGGCTCCCTTGAAGTTGACGCACCCAGAGGCGGAACACCTGCAACAAAGTTGTGTTTAGGCAGGATACAACAAATGGTAAAAGTCAAAAAGCCAAAGCAATACCAAAAGATGATGTCGCCTCAATCGTCTTGGCGGCCACACCAATTTCTACAGGCTCCATTGGAAAATCCTTAGAGGAGTCAATACGAATGGCCGGCCCGCTTTCGCTCGCCGAACCCTCCGTTGTCCACCCAAGGGAGCTAGAAGTATCGGAATCTCTCCTCGAAGTCCCGATACCCGAAGGACCAACTTCAGCTGCATCACCTCCGGACCCTTCTGAGACCGCGAGATACCCAGCTTCATCACCCTCTTTATAAGTGAACAGGGGATCATAATGTTCCCCTTGTTCTCCAACGGCCTCAGCTCTCGGGCTTGTCGCTGCCTCAGTTCCTGCACCACAAAACGAATGATGAGCTGCCTAAAACACATATAAGGTATATTACAAGGACGGAGCTGATCTTACCCAAATCCGGAGCAACTTTGCCATTCGCCAGATCAGCAACTGACGGTTCAACTACTATTGGGGCAAGAGGAGGAGCTGTCACAGATGGTTCGCCTTCTACAACGACCGTAGGAGCTTGGCGACGGGGCTTTTTCACCAACTGCTTCCTACGAGACCCACTTTTCCGTTTGCGCTTAAAAGGAACGTCGGGATCCTCCTCCTCTGCTTCTTCTACATGTCTTGGGGGAGCTGTCCCCATCACGCCAGAGTCTCGGCACCTGCCTCCACTTCGAAGCGAGGACTTTCCGCATCTGAGGCTTCGCTGTCATCAACAGCAACGAATTCTTCTATGCCCGGGACGCGAACCCTCTTACCTTCCCTTCTCTCAGAGACCTTCTACTTTAGCCGCTGAGAAATTAACTTCACACCAGAACTGTTAGTATTGAATCCAAGGGGTGTGGAGTTGGAAGTCTCATACCACTGGCAGAAGCTCAGGGTCATTAGAAGGTTAGGAGTCCTCAACGGCATACGCAGCCGCGCCTCGGTACAGCCCGCAATGAAAAATCGCCAAGTACGGGCTCCATCAATAAGGCTTCCTATGAAAGCCAGATTGAGATTTGGGTTGCCCACATACAGTTGGTTATATCCAAACTGTCGATCAATCTGACTTGGAACATAAGGCTCCAAGTAGCAGCTATCCCCGCTCCGGTATAACAAATGTGAGGGCCGGATGCTGACTAGCCACTCAAAAATTCCCCGGCTCAGGGATGACTGCCCTTCCCCCGCGTCTTTGAACTCCTCATCATAGCATGCATCCCGAATACGGGGGAGGCAGCGGAAAAGACTATAGACGTCATAGCGACGCACCAATTTACGGGCCTCAGCCACGTAAGTCTTTTGCCAGGAACATCCTTCGAATCGGCGGAGGAGCGCCATTCGAACACCTTCGGGAGGGTCCTCTCCAGCTTCAATTAAAGAGGGACAGTGCAGGGTGAACCACGCCATCAAATAAGTATATGGCAGACCTACTCTGGGGTTAGGTCCGTCGCGGGGTAAAGTGGCCCCCCTTCCACGCTTCGTCACTGGCGGTGTACAGAAACCTTCCGTCAATGCGCGAAGGCCTCTCTGGATACAGCATACCATGGTCGGAAGAAGTCCCAGAGAATGACCATGGACTAGACGAACAGTAGACAACAGGACATTCGGATGAATGACGTCACCCGAAGAAGATGGCACCACGCACCTCTTCAGCCAGACTGTCAAGAAGCCAGCCAGCAGTGCCTTCCGGGACATCGGCCGACGAGCCTGGTGATGAAAACTCCAAAGAACATCGCCTTTTTCATAGGGACCGTCATCTTCTTCCACAACTAGATCCCCTTGAGAATGCTTTTGCATCCGGCTAAAGATGTCCTTGTCAGCAACTCCATAATGAGCCGCTTGAGGAGTATTTTCCATATCGGGGAACAAATAATCTCCCAAGCTCTTCAAGCTGCATGAAGTTTCCTTATTGCTTCCATGCATACTGGAGCAAATGTACAAATGGCACATTAATTCCCGGTAGGTCTCAAACAAGGCAGGCTCATGCTTCTCCAGAAGTGCCAATTCCGCCTCACACGGGAAGTATTCTTCATATGGGATAGATCCCAAAGGCAGAGCAGAGATTTCTCACATCTCATGCAGAGCCATACCCAGTTCGCCAACAGGGGTGAAGAAAGTCCCTGTAGCCGGGCAGTACAATTCGAAGATAGCATAGAAGCACGCCACGTTCATCTCAATGCCATAGCAAGTCGCCCTGACGGCCTCATGAAGGTTCATCCTCTCCAGATCCTCATCGAAATGAGCGAGGATATATACAGTTAAATCCCTCCACCATGCCTTCAGAGGGTGAATCCAGCCTGGAGTTCTGAAATCAGTGGCCGGATAGTTCCCATTAACTTTAAAGAATTGATTGCCAAAGGTCGGTGCCACTGCAGGATTTTCTCCCACTGGGATCTCTCGCGATACATTCCCAGGATGTAGACCCATTATGCGATGAGGAAACCCCGCTCTTGTGTAACCAGAGACTGAAGCATCAATCTCCCTACATAGACGGAGTCGGTACTCCGACTCACTTCCCACGACATCTTCCGAGCCTGCGTCACGCCTTGGAAGGAAGACAAAGAAAAATGCCGCTTGTTAGACGGAAGATAGAATTTCTCGCCATCCAACTGGAAAATCCATTGCCCCTCCCCGGCCAATAGCTGGCGATCAGGATCTGGCGCGGCATCCCGAACATGAAGTCGGGCTTCCTATAGGTTCGACGGTCAAAATCTTCGAGGGGAGCCGTAGTTAGAATGCTCCTCATGGTGCGTTGCTCCCCACCATAAATAAGCGTGTCTCGAACGAGAGAACTCCGCTCACTAAACAGAGAAGCATGCCCTTGGAATTGCAGGTTGACATCGCTGTCCAATCCTCTGGTCATCCCAAATAGATTGTTCAAAGGATCAGGAGTGTAGTGCACTGCAGGAACAAAGAGAAACTATAATTAGATCATCAGCCAGGCGGAGGCCTAAACAAAAACACGATTTACACCAAGGCATAGCCTCGCTCTCTGAACGAAGCTAACAAGGTGACAGCTTCGCCAAAGCTTAGCTTCACAGTTGCGGTTAATTCCGCACTTCGCAACAAATATTCAAGTGTTAGTTTCGCTTTAGAAGCTTAAGCAGAGGCGGTATAGCCCTGAGAACTAACTTTGTCAGAAGGACACTAGGGTCAAAAATCACTTCAAGGGCATTAAGGTCCTTTTCAGTCATGTTTGAAAGGACAGCTGTGCATCCTGTATTCAACAGGACGAAAACAGCCCAAGTGATAGCTTCCCGTGGAAGTTTAAAGAAGAACTCTTCAGTTCTTGGGTTCCCGATTAAAAAGCAAGGGAAATTCAGGGAATTGAATTCCATAAAGACAGCAGAGCTTAATTGATCATTTTTGGGTTCATCCAAAGACAGCCAGACATCGGCTTTAAAAGACAGACGGCAGTCTCTAAATCAAAAGGGAAAATTCCCTACTGGCGATTGGTCATTCGATGACCGGAGGAGGAGAAGGACCCTCCGTTGCAGAAGTTGCCACTTCTTTTCCCGCTCGTCTCTTGGGCGCCATTGAAGAACTGTGAAAGTTCTTAAACTCTTGAATGAAGAAGAAAGAAGAAGAAGAGTCAAGTGCTCTGGAAAATTTTAAAAGAGAATTGATGACTTTCTCTCAGCCCGATCGGGCTTTTATAAGCCGATGATCGCCTGAAACGATGCCTCGAAAAGAGTACAGGCTGTCGTTTCAAATTAATTTGAAACGGCGCCTAAAGCGCCTTCCCAAGAAGCGCTGATTTAGCCCCATTAAGAGCTAACTTCGCCATGAGTCAAATGCGAAATTCGCACAATACATCAATGACTTCGCCAACAGGATTGCCTTAGCTTCACTGAAGGCATAGGCCGAACTTCGCAGATATGCTAGCTTCACTGAAAGCTCATTTTTGATTCAAAAAGAGTCCTATCTTTAACCTTGCATGAAGTTTAATTCCGCTGAGTCAATTCAGAATGAAGACAAAGCAAAAATCAAATGAGCAGAAAATGAACTTTCATTGATTTAAAAGGAAAGTACATTAATACTACATTAAGGTTGTGTTTCATACAACAGAATCATTTGCTCAAGAGGCATACAAGTGGTCCTATATCTACTTTCAAGCCAAACCAACTGGACACGAAAGGCCTTCCTCCTGCACAAGGCCGTAATCCTTTACATAATGATAGAAGGTGCCACCAGGACAGATTGTGCCACCAGGAAGTTAAACCTTCCGTAATTAAAATTGGCAAAGGACTGATCACCACAAGTAGGTTGGATCTTCTTTGATGAAAATATGCAATGGGAAGATCCGCGACCTTACAGGTGACGTCCGCTTTCCCGAAGTGGATCATCTCGGATAAGCGACTACCAGCCTCGCCTCGAAGTGGATCATCTCGGATAAGCGACTGCCAACCTCTTCTGGGAACACACATCAGCTGCCCCAGTTGTTCCTCCTGCTTAGGATTTAAAGTTTCAACTGAAAAAGCAAAAGACAACTTTTTGGTCTCTTTCATCAAGTCACAAGATTAGCGAACATAGCTCACTGCGATGCAAACTAAAACAAGTTAGCAATACCATTCAGTCAAGTATTAATTTCAGTTAAAACAGAGGATAGCCTCGCTTACACAGAGATGATGGGCTAGCTCAGTAAATGCCAAGTCCTAGCCTCGCCTATATGGCTAAACCAGACTGATCCTGAGGAACGCATTCTTAGCCCCACCTATATGGCAAGACTGGCTCAACTTTGAAGAGACTAAGTCCCGAGTTCTGCCTGTGTAGCGAACTTAACACGCATACAGTGATCTTTCTTTGATCAAGTCAAAATGACAGCTTCACTGGGAAGCTATGTTGAAATCCTTCTCTGCAAATCAGAGAGCAAGAGAAATTAATACCTGAAGCAGCTGATTAAAGCTAAAGCTAAACTAAAGGAGACGAACTCCCTAAAAGATTATTGGTGAAGTCTCTGAATGATCAAGACTTACCGATCCTTGGCCAGGTAATAACCAGAGTGGGTATCCCTACTAGTTCAGAGATCTGAGTATCTCTCTCAACCAAGAGAAGAGAAGAAGAGCAGATCACTTCTCTTCAGAGGACTTCAAGTGTCCTATTTATAGGCCTCATGGCCTGAGCGCTGCCGCCTCGAGCGTGGAAGCACGAGCGCATTTAAAGCATTTATTGTGCCTTGAGAAAAGGGACGGTTTCCCCTTTGAACGGTGCAAAGGATGAAACGCTCTCCCTCATAAAGGCGTTTATTACGCCTTGAAGATGCCTTGAAGAAAGGGAATATCCTCCCTCGGAAACGTGCAAGGGAAGAATATCTCCCTCGATTAATGCGAGAGAAGTCATTTTGACCTCGAAAAAGGAGTAATCCTTCTCGTGATTGACCCACAGTAGTTGGCCTCGGGAAAACAACAGATGCTTCAGAGCGAACTTATTCCTGGAAGCCCGGATGCGAAGCTACCCAGACGCGAATCTACATGATTTTCCAACGAACTTATCCCTAAGCAGGATTAAAAGCGAAGCTGAACTCAACCACTATGGCGACGTTCGTACTTCACATACCACCGATCAAAGCAGTTCAAAGTATTTCGAAGTCTGAGCCATCGCAGACTTTCGAAAACTTTGAAGGGGGTCTTGTTGACACTTAAAAAAGACAAGATTCTTACTGGCCCGAACAATGTCTAAACTTGTTGACATTTACAAAAGACGAGTGACAGACAAGCTGACGACCAGTTTTCATCCATCTCCGAGGGACAAGGAAGCAACTTGGACTCCATTGATCCATCAAGCAGACAGTAAGCCCGGATTGCCTCTAAATAGACCTCAGCAGGTCTAAGATGCTAGCACTTAGCATCACATGAGCCCAAAGGGATAGCCTCGCCTGAGAGACTAAGATCATTCAACTTCGCCTTGAAGCCATTCAAAGCCCCGCCAGGAAGCTAACTTATAGCTTCGCCTGAACTGCCAAAGCGCAACTCCGCGGAGAGAGTTAGCTCCGCCTGAAGCCACACACAACTGCGCAGAAAGGGTATGCGGTAGCTTCGCCACAGACGACATCTAGCTCCGCCGAAGAGCTTTCTTCTGACTTCGCCAGATACTGCCTCCAGCTCTGCTGTGAGTTTAAAGCGGGCAGCGCCGCTGCTAGTCTGCTATGGTCAATCTTTGACCAATCAAATCTCCAGATGAGGTCAGATCTAATCAGGATCAAGATCAAATCCAATCAAGATTAAATCTGAGATCAAATTTGGCAGTTGATTGTCACAATCTCTTGACTCTTCTAAAACGAGTAAGAAGATCAGGGGAAATCCTCCAACGATATGGAAAGGATCAAAACAGATCAAGAGGATCAACCGACCTGCCATTTCTAGTTTCGCAGAAGCTGATCCTAGCCTCGCAGCAAGGCTACTTTTCAGATTTAAACAGATTTGAGTCAATCTGTTTTCATATTTTCAAGGGACAATTATACCCCTGCTCTCCCTATAAATAGCCCACCAGGGGCACAAGGAGAGGGACCTCCAGAAGTAGAGACCACGCACAGGCTCCAGAGAGACGGCAGACTTCTCGAGAGGACGCACCGTGCACAAACAGAGATCTATTCTCTTGAATTCAGAAACTTTTAGAGAATCACTTCTCTAATCAGGGTGCTGATACCCTAATACCTTCTTCTCAAGGAATCTCCGGAACCAGGCGAGAAGGAATTCCTAATTGAAGGCGGTTTTGAGAAGTAGCAAGAGGGTTCTACCAACCTTCTGTTCTCTGATTCCCCGAACTAGGCGAGAAGGGAATCTCATCGCTCGCATCGTCAAAGGGACAAAGTGATTGTGTGCTGACCAGACTCCTATCGGCACACTTCTTTAGAATCTCTAAGGAGATCTACTTGTAATCTTTTTAAGAATACTTGTAATTTAGCTCCTCAACTCTTTTTATTGTAAGTTTTCCCCTTTGCAAATCAATGGAAAACATTAATTAAACCCCATTTAGGATAATTAAATCCGCATTACTTGGAGACCAAGTAAGGGATCATCTAGAAGATACATCGAACCTAGACTCTTGCACACGTCAGACGAATATTCGGACGAAATTACCAGAAACGGGATATACCAGGAAGCTGCTAGAATCAATGGAGACATCCTGACCAAAACCAAGGACCTAAGTCCCTGGTATTGCCACTGAAACGCGGCAATTGCCGCATTTTCGCGGCAATGGAGTGGAGCCACGCGTCGATTTTCGACGCGTGGCCCCGTCTCGTCTTCTAGAAGGCTCCTATGCCTATAAATAGCGCTGCACAGGTCCAGAACGGGGCAGTTTTCATTTTTAGGTTAGGGTTTCTATGTTTTAGGGTAGTGTAGGTAGGTGTTCTTCATTTCTTGTATTTTGTTATGCTATTTCATTTTTAGATCTTATAGTAGGGCTGAGAGATTTAGAGAGAGATAAAGAGGGATTGATGTAATAGATAGTGACAGTCTATGTAAAGGTGCCTCCTTTCTTCTCCATTGTAATCTCCTCCATCTTCTACATGATGCTTTGCTAACTTTTTACTATCCTCTTTGTTCACCCTTATTTTCATTTTCTTTACTACAAGCTTCTTCTTCTTTCCTATTTGTTTTCAAACCACTCCTCTTTTGTTTTTCACATCGACGTTTTCATCGCTCTCCTCACCTACCACATGCTTGTTTTCCTTTTCTTTTCTTTTCACTTTCTTTTTGTAATTCTTTTAACAAAGAAGAACTGTTAATATAAAACGTGAATAAAAACTGTTAATGCTTCTATCGCCTCCCGTCCCTGTGGATTCGACCCGTTGAGCCAATGCTATAACGGAAGTATCGAGGGTACATTAGCACATATACGAGCTTTTCATTGATTTGACAAAACACACATTTTAGAGTGCTGGTTCCGCCCCGATAATCAATTTTTGGCGCCGTTGCCGGGGAAGGGAATGGTTTTGATTTCACGTTTTTGTTAACATTGTCTTCTCTGTTTTAGTTTGCAGGACATTTTTTACAGGATTTTAACATTGTAGAATAAACAGTAGCTTTGCATCTCCCTACTTAAGAAAGCAGGGACCCAGCTTTCAAAGAACCGCCGCGCAAACGCGACTTTTGCCGCGAAAACGAGGCCATTTTGTGATAATTGTATATCTTCTTGTGCTGGGATGGGTTCATTGTAATAGCTAGTTTATCTGTATTATTACTTTCCTGCTTTGATTGTCTAAACACCGCAATAAATTAAAGAACTAAAATATGGTATTTGGACGCTTTTAAAACGGCTTAGACATTTGCATTTAGGCACGTGTCAATTCAATTCCAATATACTGTATTTTGTTCTATTGTTGTGATCTGAATGGAGGTGTACATATGGTATTGCATATAGCATAGAACAAACACGTGGGTGAATTATCGCTTTGTGTTATATTCTTGTCTATATTGCACACTTGCACGAATTGAACTTAAGGGCAAAACCCAAACAAGATAAGGTGAGATTTAATCACCCTTCCTTAGCCCAAAAACCACCTCCCCACTCACATAACCCAAGCCCTAATAAAAATTGATAGACGTTGGCCCCTAGGGACATCTCGGACTCATTAAGAGATTGACCGAGGGTGGAACTTGTTTTGAATCTTACTCTTGTGAAATCGGTGTCTAAGGTTAGGGATTAAGAGGTTACGCCTCGAAAATACCGTGGTTTGGCGTAATTAAGGCCCGTTGCTTACGCACGGATACCTCCCACTGTATTTTGCCCCTACCTGGCCGATTAGCTTGTGGTCAGATTCAAGCAACAACCTCCCCCGGATAATCGACCAGTTAGGAGTCGTCTAGGTCTAGGTCAACCCTACTATAGGCTTGGTTTTGATTTTGTTTTCTTTTTGTTTGTTGTTTGATTTTTCTATTTTTTGTTTGTGATTGTTTGTGAAATGGAATTCAACAATAACAATTCTTTCAAACCTAACATGAATCAATATTTCACACCAACCCCATTCGATTCGGATAATTTCAACCCGGTTTTTTACAATATGCACCAACCAATTACACCGGGTTGGCCTTATCCGAATCAATACAACCTATACCCATATTCTTATGACTATAATTTTCAAAAATAATTTCAACTCGTCACAGAGTCAATGGGGATTCACTTCCCCCGAGTTTAATTTCCAACCTCCTTGTCCCCCATGTTCACCTTGTCCATAATTTACACAATGTTCATTCCCCGATTTCGCTTCCTATAGTCCTTTTTCTGAACCACCAATTGAAGAAAAATCTGAGTTACAAAAGAGTATAGAAGCCAATCTACAAGAGGCCGAGCAGCAACTTCAGAAAACATTGGCCTCTCCAATTTCACAGTATTTTCAAGAGTCTTACTCAGTTCCACCTCCTCATAATGAACAACCATCTGCCCTGGAAATGAGTAAGGAACTCTTGTGTGAGTCCAAGCTTCAATCTCAAAACATTTCTGACTCACATTCTTCACAAAATTCCAAAACCAAGATTCTTATAATCCCATTTTAGAGCATCCACTTGCAGAAAAATTAAGTCTAGAAAAGAGTATAGAAATCTTGCAGGAGTCTATGTTGCAATATCAAAAATCTTCTTCTGAGTCTGTCAATAGGTTGGAAACACAATTGAGTCAATTGGTTAGCATTTATAGGAATGAGGAAACTCTATCTTATCAACCTTTGACCAATTTAGCTATACCAAACTCTATTGATCTGACCCAAGACTCTTGTCATTTTGGAAATCAAAATTCAATTTCAGCACACCCATTTGAACTTGTCCAAACTTTAAATGTTAAAAATCCCATTGATATTTTGGCAAGTTATCCTTTTCCTGAAATTTAACTTGAACATGAATATGATCATGAACCTCAAATTAGTGATTTAATTCTACTTCCTGATTCAATTATGACTCCGGTGTCTTCACCTGATCTCAATCCTTTTCCCGAGTTAGTATTGGATCCAGTGCCAGTCCATTGTGAAATTGAATCACCAATCATTTATGATGATCATATTGAACTTGACCAATTTTATATTTTTGAAAGTCCCATTGATAAATTGGCAAGTTCTCATTTTTGTGGAATTGAACTCAATGAGGAATGTGACTTTGATCCTCAAATTTGTGATCCAGTTCAAATTCCTGAATCAATATTGACTCCTGTTTTGTTACCTAATTTGAGCAACATTTTAGAGTCAGTTTTGATTCCTATACCTGTCATTCCTGAACTTGAATCACCAATCTTCGAAAGTCACATTCCATCATGGGGAAATGAATGTGGACTTGAGTTTCAACTTCTTGATTTGGACCCACTTCCTGAACCAATTTCGACTCCCGAACCTTTACTTGACTTAAGTCTTTTTCCTGAGTCAGTATTAGTTCCTATACTTCCTGAGTCCAAATCAATCATTCCATTCTGGGACAAAGGTGTTGATAAATTTGACTCTGAAATTATTTTGAAAATTTGGAAATTGGATGGGGTTAAATTTTTAATAAAAATCATAAATATATACATCTTTCTAGTGGGTTGTATTTTAGAGGTCTCTGGTAGGTTCTTCCGGACTCCACGCAAGTTGGATTGGGCCGCATTTCGTGGACCAATCAGACCACCACCGGAACCACCACCTTGAGGTGATTTTTCCTTCCCTCTCTATTTGTTTCATGCATATATACATCACGATGCATTGAGGACAATGCATGAGATAAGTGTGGGGGAGGGTTTACTAACATAGAGTTTTTAGATTTTTTTTCTTTTATACTTCTTTTAAGATACTTTTAGAAATTTTTCCTTTTGTATAGGAATTTTCTCTTTCTTTAAAAACTTTTTTGAAACAAGATACAAAGTTTTGGATCTATTTTTAAGAAAATTAAGATGATCTTAGAAATTAAGAAAGCCTTAATTATGACATCTTAAACCTAGTCGAAATAATGGATCTTGTTTAAAATTATAGGTTAAATATAAAAGATTAGGGAGATAATTTTATCTTGAATTTTTTGCCTTAGATAGTATGCACTTCACACTTACACAATTTTTGGGATGGAAACAAAGACCTAAAATGCCATAAAGCAAAAATAAATAAAAAGAAATATATATATAAATAAAAATCACTTATTAAGCTGGATAACTATGCCTCAAGAAGCATGATTATTCACACCTAACAGTGGTTAAAAGAAACAAATAATCCCCCTTAGTTTTGTGGCCTTATTTACTCGAGTCCTTAAACCCGAGGGATGTTTTCTCATCTGGTGCCCTAAGACGTCCTGGTTTGGAAGTCATCGGTTAGAGGCTCGCTACATGGGTGAATGATCGGCAAAAAGCAAGTACTAAAATAAGAGAAGGAAGTGTGGGTTGATGTTACTGCTTTTGCAATTCTTCCGTAGTAGCGAAGTGGCTATACGGGTCGTATCCACAAGGAGGGAGAGCGTGAAAGCTTGATGCGGCTTCAAAGTTCAAGAAGAAAGAAAGTTCTTTGTGTCAAAATAAAGAATTGAAAAGTGAAAACAAGTTGTTTGAAGAATTGTTGGAAAATATTTTGGGTGGTATGTAAAAAGTGATTTTTTTTCTTAGTTGTAAAAATACATGGCTAACTTTCTACTAAGTGCTCCCACTAATTTCTAACTTTTAGAAGATATCCTCACGATGGATCATAGGCGAACACAAACTTTTTGCATTGGAACTATTCACGTGGAAATCGAGTGAAAGTTCATCCTAAAACTTAGCTTTACACAGCAAAAACTCAGACATTCCCTTATCAAGATCCGATAGAAGGCGAGAATAAGGGAAGACTCGAGTGCACTATTGGTATCGGCAAAGTTAAAAGGAGAAGTCTCTAACTTACAATAACAAGTAAAGTATACAACTCATAAATCATTAAAACTCATTAAGCATGAAGTATGAGAAAGTAAATACTTGTAAGTAAATTAGAGTTAGAACCCTCGTCTCAAGATGCCATAGCTCTTGTTTGCACAAGGCTTGTTTGACACTATTGACTCATTTGGGTTATCAATCAAGTGTTAGAAATTAGTGGGTTAGTAGTTAGTTAGCGATGCTAATGAAAAGTTAGTTAGCCATAAAAAGAAACAATAAAGGAAAAGAAGTGGAGAGAGGGAGTTACACTACAAGAAAACAAAAGAAAAGAAAAGTTAAAAAGAGGAAGTTACACTAAAACAAAGTAAAAGAAAAGAGGTGAAGAAGAAAGAAGTTACACTACAACAAAGAAGTAAAAGTAAATGGCAAAGATAAGTAAATTGGAAAGAAGGAAGAGAAGTATTACTTGTATTATCTTGTCACCCTTCAAATACAACCCTTTACACACACTCTATCTCTCACTCTAATGGCTAAAACAACAACTAGAAGAAGAACAACTACAACAACTACAAACCTAAAAACAAGATTACAAAAACTTTCTAAAACTCTGGATCTGCTCCAACTGAAGACCCCTGGGGGGTTTTATAGGCGCCAGGGCAAAGGGGGCCACGTGAACAGCACGTGGCCCAAAATGCGAGCGCGCGCGTGCCCAAAGTGCCACGGAAACGCAGCCGGGGCCGCGTTTCCGCGGCCCTGGCTGGGCAGCGCGCGCCCAGTTTTGGGCAGTGCGTCGCCCAGTCTGGCTTCTGTCCACCTGACCTCCTGGATTTGTGATTTGATGTCCTGGTCTGACAAAATCTTCAATCTAAAGTCAATGGCTACTTGGTAGGCTTTTAATCACCAATTAAATGGTGATTTAAGTCTTCTTCTTCATTTGCACACTATGGACCTAGAATCATGCAAGCAAGGTGTTATTAGCAAAATTTTACATGAAATAAATATGAGAATGTGATGAAAATTATGCAAAATTAGAAACTAATCACACCCCACACTTATCTTTTTGCTCGTCCCGAGCAAAACAAAAATGAGAACATTATTACACCACTTTCGCAGGTGACGCGATTGCACTGAGCATGTGCAACAAGCCGTTAAACCTCTAGGTTTTCCCTAGAGGAGGAGTGTTGTCTCCTGAGGGTTTTCAGCGGATTGCACCCACAAAATCCAGTAAGTAAAGAAAAGAAATTAGTTGTTTAAAATTTTTTTTTTATGAAAAAGAACTTTCAATCATCTAAGTAAAAATGACCGAATGATGTAAGAATTAGGTTTAACCCTCATAAGCCCTCTTATACTTTAGCCTTCATAAAAGAAGAAACTATGGTTTTTCTTTAAATTTAGAAAAGATCTTATACTTCTCACTCATTCTTTTATTTTACTTTAGATAGATATGCATACTGTGTAAGTGTGATGTGCTTGGGATTTTTCAACTCAACTTTGAATATCTTTTAATTTTATTAATATTTACTTATTATTCTTGGTTCCATTAGGCTTTCTACTGCACTTATGTAACACATATCAAACCGATGACTCCCAAACTAGATGGTCTTAGGGCACCAGGTGAAAAAACACCCTTCAGGTCAAATATGCAAGTGGAGTAGGCCACGAAATCAAGATTTATATATTAAATTTTTTTTTGGCATGAGTAATCATGCTTCTTGAGGCACAATTATCCAGTTTTTTTTCAGAGTTGTGTCTCTAAATCCCAAGCATGTGTGTGTGAATTATGCATATTCTACTAAGGCTAAATAAAAGGTATGAGTTATTTTCCTTATCCCTCCTATCTTTTTAGTCAAACCATTCTTTCTTGTTTATTTAGGCAAAAATAAAGATTCCTTAATAAGGTTCCTGTAATTCCTACAATCTTTTGGTATGTTTACAAAGAGTATGAAATTTCTTTTCAATCTAGATTTTTTTTTGAAAGAAGAAAGAAGAATAAAAAGAAAAAGAAAGAAAAGTGTAAGAAAGAAGAATAAAAAGAAAAAGAAAGAAAAGTGTTAGCACCCCCCCACACCTATCTAATGCATTGTCCTCAATGAATGCATATGGAAATGCGAATGCAATAAATAGGGGGAAGAAATGATGTCACCGTCTTCGTGGACTCCGGCCGACCAAGTGCGAATAGGCTAAAAAAATGTAGAAGGGGTAATCATATAAACAAAAAAAAATTTATTTTATTTGTTGTGGTTAGGTGTATGAAGGGGCGAAAAGAGTCAGCACACTATCATCCGGAGTCATGGGCTCAGTGGTCAAGAAGGGCTTCAGTCTTTACCCATTGACTTTGAATTCCGTGTTATTCTTAGGGTCTGCAATAAGCACAGCACCGTGTGGGAAAACAGTGCGCACAATGAACGGTCCTGACCAACGAGTCTTCAGCTTCCCCGCGAAAATATGAAGCCTAGAGTTATATAGCAGAACCCTATCTCCCGGTGCAAAATTTTTCCGGGTTATGATTTGGTCATGGAAAAGTTTAGTTCTGCTCTTGGTGATTCGGGCATTCTCATAAGCTTCATTCCGTATCTCCTCTAATTCTGAAATCTGTAGTTTCCTAAGTTCACCGGCCTTGGTCAGATCAAAGTTGAGTTGCTTAATTGCCCAGAGGGCCCGGTGTTCTAACTCTACTGGCAGATGACAGGCTTTTCCAAACACGATTCTATAAGGAGACATCCCCAGAACTGTCTTAAAAGTAGTGTGAAGCCCACAATGCATCATTGAGCTTAACCGACCAATCCTTTCGGTTTTATCCGACTGTCTTTTCGCAGAATGAGCTTGATCTGTCGGTTGGTGACTTCGACCTGCCCATTTGTCTGGGATGATATGGAGTGGATAACTTGTGATTGATGGAATATTTTCGCATTAGAGTTTCAAAAACTCTGTTACAGAAATGTGATCCATTATCACTAATTATCGCTCTGGGGTGCCAAATCGGGAGAAGATTTTCTCATTGAGAAATTTGACAACTACTTTGTTGTCATTCGTCTTAGTTGGCACAGCTTCTACCCACTTAGAGACATAATCTACAGCAACCAAAATGAATTGGTTGCCGAAGGAACTAGGAAATGGCCCCATGAAATCAATACCCCAAACATCAAAAATTTCAACTTCAAGGATCAGGTTTAGGGGCATCATGTCTCTTTTGAAATCTTCCCAATTTTCTGACAATTTGCGCATGACTTGCAAAAATGATACGAGTCTGTGAACAAAGTGGGCCAGTAGAACCCACTTTGTAGAACCTTTTCTGCAGTCTTGCGGGGACCAAAGTGTCCTCCGCATGCAAGGTCATGGTAAAAGCTGAGCACACTCCTCTGTTCCTCCTCGGGTATGCATTGTCTAATTATTTGGTCAGGACAATACTTAAAAAGATTCGGTTCTTCCCAGAAGAAGTACCATACTTGGGCAAAGAAGCGGAATTGGTCTTGCTTTGTCCAGTCAGCGGGTAATTGTCCCGTGGCCTGGTAATTAACGATGTCAGCATACCAGGGTTCCTTAAGAATGGCTAGGATGTGCTCGTCTGGGAAATCCTCGTTGATCGGAGCTTGGATGGTTGGTGCATTCAGAATTCGTGAGAGATGATCAGCAACCACATTTTCTATACCTCTTTTATCCCGGATTTCTAAGTCAAATTCTTGAAGCAAAAGGATCCACCGAATCAGTCGGGCTTTTGCTTCCTTCTTGGTCATGAGGTATTTCAGAGCCGAGTGATCCGTAAAAATCACCGTCTTCGAATCTAACAAGTAAGGCCGGAACTTTTCTAACGCAAAGACAACGGCCAAGAATTCCTTCTCAGTAGTTGTATAGTTCTGTTGGGCGTCATTCAAAGTCCTACTCGAGTAATAAATCACGTGCTGCCTATTGTCTATGCGCTGTCCTAGAACAGCGCCAATAGCAAAATCAGATGCATCACACATGATTTCAAATGGCTGGGTCCAATTAGGAGCAGAAATGATAGGCACAGAGATAAGCTCTTGCTTAAGCTTCCCCCATGATTTGTAACACTCATCGTTGAAATCAAAGGGCACGTCCTTAGCGAGCAGGTTGATTAAGGGCCTAGCGATTTTGCTAAAATCCTTAATGAACCGTCGGTAGAACCCAGCATGCCCTAGAAAGGATCTAATATCCTTGATGCTTTTGGGTGGTGGAAGCTTAGCAATTACTTCTACCTTAGCCTTATCCACTTCTATGCCTCTCCTCGAAATCTCATGGCCCAAGACAATCCCCTATGTCACCATAAAGTGACATTTTTCCCAGTTTAGAGTTAGGTTCTTTTCAATGCATATTTGTAGCACTAACTCTAAGTGATGAAGACACTGATCAAATGAATCTCCGTAGATGGTGAAGTCATCCATGAAAATCTCAAGAAAACGTTCCACCATGTCAGAGAACAAACTAAGCATGCACCGTTGGAACATTGCAGGAGCATTGCACAATCCAAAAGGCATGCGCCGATAAGCAAAGGTTTCGAACGGGCAGGTGAACGTCATCTTTTCCTGGTCTTCTGCAGCAATGGGGATTTGATTGTATCCCGAGTACCCATCTAGAAAGCAGTAGTACTCATGTCCAGCCAAACGCTCAAGCATTTAGTCGATGAAGGGTAGCGGGAAGTGGTCCTTACGGGTAGCTGCATTCAACTTCCTGTAGTCGATACAAACACGAACCTTGGTAGGCAGTCTTGTTTGTACCAACTCTTTTTCCTTATTTTCTACTACCGTAAAGCCAGCCTTCTTTGGGACCGCATGAACAGGGCTAACCCATTGACTATTAGAAATGGGATAAATATCCCATTATCTAATAGTTTTCAGAATTTCAGCCTTAACTGCCTCTTGCATGAGAGGGTTAAGCCTGCATTGTGGGTCCCTCCTAGGGGTTGCTTCATCGACTAAATGGATTCTGTGTTGTACTATGGCTAGACTTATTCCCTTGATGTCCTTCATCATCCATCTAATGGCTTCCCTATGTCTTTTCAGAATAGACATTAAGCTGTCCTCTTGTTGCTCAGTCAGGTGTGATGCTATGATGACTGGCAAGGTGTCCTTTCCGCCCAGGTAGGCGTACTTGAGATGTTCAGGCGAGGCTTTAAGCTCTAGCGAAGGTGTTGCTTCATTAGAGGCAATCTCTGGGCTTTCAATCCTAGGATGGGGTACACTTGGGTTTGACGCCCAATCCACTGCTGAATCTACGATCTGGTCTAGATTAAAATCCTCAGCCTCCAGATCAAACTCTGCCTCAATTTCTGTCTCCATACTTTCCTCATGCTCACTGGTCAGGTTTTCAATAGAATTGACCTCAAATGTTTGATCATTGACATCCCTAGGTTGTCTTCCAAGATTGAAGACATTGACTTCCTTCGTCATGTCTCCAAAAGTCAATCGCATGGACCCGTTCCTACAGTTGATTATGGCATTGGCTGTAGCAAGGAATGGGCGCCCTAAGATGACGGGAGTTTGAGACCTAAGATTGGACACAGGTTGGGTCTCTAGCACAATAAAGTCAACGGGGTAAATGAAATCCCCGACCCGGATGAGGACATCTATGATTTCCTCCTTTGGGATCTTCACAGATCGGTCAGCTAGCTGAATGGTGACTCGAGTTGGGCTTAGCTCACCCAACCCAAGTTGCTGGTATACTGAGAGAGGTAGCAAGTTGATACTTGCTCCCAGGTCAAGAAGTGCCCTACTGATTTCGGTCTGTCCTATGATGCATGAAATGGTGGGACATCCGGGGTCCTTATATTTCACCGGAATGGGACCGGACAGAATTTCGCTTATATTAGTGGCCAAGAAGACTTTCTTGGGCATATTGGTCTTTCTCTTCTTTGTACACATATCCTTAAGAAATTTGGCATAAGCCGGGACTTGTTGGATAGCGTCAAGAAGTAGCACATTCAATTTGACCTGGTTGAACATCTCTAGCATTTTCTCCATGTGCATATTTTTATTGTTGTTCCTAAGCCTATTGGGAAAGGGTGCTACAGGCTTATGAACGTGTTCAGCAGTTTTGTCCTCGTCAGATGTTTGTGGAGTGGATTGGGAGGAACTAGCAGAGGTGGAGGCAAGAGTGGGATCAGGGTGGACTGGACTTTTTTGTTGGTAAACTTGGTTGTCTACCTTCTTTCCAGATCGCAGTGTGTGAACAGCATTACACTGGTTAATCGATGGATCCTGAATTTCATATACTTGGTTGGAGGTTTTTGGGTTAACTAGCGGCTGACTAGGCAAAGTACCCTTAGGTCTTTCACTTAGGGAGCTAGCTAACTGGCTCATCTGCATTTCTAATCTTGATATGGCCTGTGAATGACTGTTCAGAGTTTGTCCCTGGTTTTGCATAAAAGTGGTTTGGAATTTTATGAAAGCCTCTATGCTCTCCTCCAATTTACTAATTTTCTTTTCCATTGGTGAGCCTTGGGAGGAGGAAGCTGGGGCTTGACTGGGAAAAGTTGGTGGAGGAGTAGGATGGTGAAAGTTGTTGGAAAAATTAGGCCTGGGAGGATTATTTTGGGCCCAGGAGAAATTGGGGTGATTTCTCCAGCCGGGATTGTAGGTCTGTGAGTAGGGGTTATGAGGCGGCCGTGAGTAAGCCGCGTTCATGTGTTTCGGTGGCACTTGCTGGGCATGAAAAACAGGGCACTCTTCAAAAACATGGTTTGGTGCCTGACAATATGAACAACCCGGATTGTGAATTGGTGGTGGGTTGATCTGGTTGACACTAGCAGGCTCTTTTGTTTTCAGAGCTTCTATTCTTCTCATTAGGGTAGCAATCTTAGCCTCGGCAGCTATGGATGATTCTAGAGATAGGAGCCCTCCTCTTGAAGTTATAGATTGTGAATTCCTAGGTTTCTCCGAGGCTGGCTCCCATTGCAGGGTTTTCTCAGCTAAGTCCTCAAATAAATCCCAACCCTGATTCTCATCTTTCTGCAAGAACCCTCCCTGACACATCGTTTCTAGCAGGGTTTTAGTCTGATAGTCTAGACCATCGTAGAGAATCTGGCATTGACGCCATTTCTCCACGCCATGATGAGGGCACTGAGCGAGGAGATCTTTGAATTGCTCAAAGTATCTCCAAAATGGTTCGCTCGGGTCTTACTTAAACTGCATGATGTTCTTCCTAATGAGGGCAGTTTTGTGAATTTGGTAGAATTTCTTCAAGAAGGCCTTGACGAAATCATCCCAGGTCGTGACTGAATCTGCTGCCAAGCTGTTAAACCACTTCTTAGCTAGGTCCTTTAGAGAAAAAGGGATGAAACGTAACCTAACGGCATCGTCTCCTAGCTGAGGTATACGCATTATGAGGCATACTTCTTCAAATTCCCTAACAAAGAAGTATGCGTCCTCTGATTCTAAACCATGAAATTTGGGAAGAGTGTTAATGAATTGTGGTTTTAACTCAAAATTATTGTCGTTTGCTTCAGGAAGTTTTATGCAAGATGGAAGTGAAGTTCTGATCGGGTAAAATCTATCCTGAAGTGATGCCATCACCGGTTCTGAATGCAAGGGTAAAGAAGTATTTCTTGTTAATCTAGAAGTTGACAGATCTCTCACCCACTCTTGCATGCAGCACACCACAACCAACGTGAAGACAACAAACAATCGAAAAAGAACTAAAAACAAACAAAAGAAAGAAAAACAACCACAAGTCTTAGTCTAAGGTACCTGGACCTAGACGACTCCTAACTGGTCGATTCTCTGGGGAGGTTGTTGCAGGAACTCGACTACAAGCTAATCGGTCAGGAAAGGGCAAAGCTCGGGGGAGGTATCCGGGTTGAGCCACGGGCCTAATTACGCCAAACCACGGAGCTTTCGAGGCTTTACCTCTCAATCCACTTTCCTTAGACACCGATTTTGCAGGAGTATAGTTCTTACAATTTTCAACCTCGGTTAATCTCTTAGTGAGTCCGAGATGTCCCTAGGGCCATCGTCTATTGATTTTTAGTTAAGGCTTGGGAAAATGTGAGTGCACTTGGAGATGATTTTTGGGCTAAGGAAGGGTGATGAAATCCCCACCTTATCTTGTTTATTTGGGTTTTGCCCTTAAAGTCAATTGTGCAAGTGTGCAGTTTATTCACAACAAGGTAACACTCAAAGCGGTAAATCACTTCAAAATGTTAGTCCTATTCTATATGAATGCACACGTACCTTGTCTCCAGCACTCTTCAACAGAAATTGAAATGAATTGAAATAGACACGTGCCTAAATGCAAAAGTCTAATTAAAATTTCAATTAAGCAACAAGTGAATTTCTGTTGAATTTATTACACATGCATATAGGTGAAGCATTCAAGAAAACTAAAAATTTAGAAAGCAATTTTTTTAGCGGATTTCGGCAACCCTGCAAACGAGTTTGTTAGTACCTCAATTGAAAAAACTCGCTTTTACACGAATTTTTTCGAGGGCAAATGAGTCCTCGCACAATGTCCTTGGCCACCTCCTTCGCTTCCCGTGATAGTGAGCTCCTTGGTACTTCTCCTACACACAAAAGAATAATCTTTAGTAGTGAACAATAAAGCCGTTCCCTCCCCGGCAACGGCGCCAAAATTTGATCGGCAAAAAGCAAGTACTAAAATAAGAGAAGGAAGTGTGGGTTGATGTTACTGCTTTTGCGATTCTTCCGTAGTAGCGAAGTGGCTATACGGGTCGTATCCACAAGGAGGGAGAGCGATTGAAGCTTGATGCGGCTTCAAAGTTTAAGAGAAAGAAAGTTCTTTATGTCAAAATAAAGAATTGAAAAGTGAAAACAAGTTGTTTGAAGAATTGTTGGAAAATGTTTTGGGTGGTTTGTAAAAAGTGATTTTTTTCTTAGTTGTAAAAATGCATGGCTAACTTTCTACTAAGTGCTCCCACTAATTTCTAACTTTTGGAAGATAGCCTCACGATGGATCATAGGCGAACACAAACCTTTTGTATTGGAACTATTCACGTGGAAATCGAGTGAAAGTTCATCCTAAAACTTAGCTTTACAAGGCAAAAACTCGAACATTCCCTTATCAAGATCCGATAGAAGGCGAGAATAAGGGAAGACTCGAGTACACTATTGGTATCGGCAAAGTTAAAAGGAGAAGTCTCTAACTTACAATAACGAGTAAAATACACAACTCATAAATCATCAAAACTCATTAAGCATGAAGTATAAGAAAGTAAATACTTATAGGTAAATTAGAGTTAGAACCCTCGTCTCAAGATGCCATAGCTCTTGTTTGCACAAGGCTTGTTTGACACTATTGACTCATTTGGGTTATCAATCAAGTATTAGAAATTAGTGGGTTAGTAGTTAGTTAGCCATGCTAATGAAAAGTTAGTTAGCCATAAAAAGAAATAATAAAGGAAAAGAAGTGGAGAGAGGGAGTTACACTACAAGAAAACAAAAGAAAAGAAAAGTTAAAGAGAGGAAGTTATACTAAAATAAAGTAAAAGAAAAGAGGTGAAGAAGAAAGAAGTTACACTACAACAAAGAAGTAAAAGTAAATGGCAAAGACAAGTAAATTAGAAAGAAGGAAGAGAAGTAGTACTTGTATTATCTTGTCACCCTTCAAATACAACCCTTTACACACTCTCTCTTTCACTCTAATAGCTAAAACAACAACTAGAAGAAGAACAACTACAAACCTAAAAACAAGATTACAAAAACTTGCTAAAACTCTGGATCTGCTCCAACTGAAGACCCCTGGGGGGTTTTTATATAGTACCAGGGCAAAGAGGGCCACGTGAACAGCACGTGGCCCAAAACGCGAGCGCGCGCGCCGCCAGTTTTGGGCAGTACGTCGCCCAGTCTGGCTTCTGTCCACCTGACCTCCTGGATTTGTGATTTGATGCCCTGGTCTGACAAAATCTTCAATCTAAATTCATTGGCTACTTGGTAGGCTTTTAATCACCAATTAAATAGTGATTTAAGTCTTCTTCTTCATTTGCACACCATGCACCGAGAATCAAGCAAGTAAGGTTTTATTAGCAAAATTTTACATGAAATAAATATGAGAATGTGATGAAAATTATGCAAAATTAGAGACTATCAGTGAACTA